>JBAMBR010001541.1:0-88724 GCA_037044475.1 Zaprionus obscuricornis
AAATGATACAAGTGATCTCTGGCATTATGCTTTATCTATACCAATTTATACGCATTTTACTAGTCCCATACGTCGCTATCCCGATGTTATGGTGCATCGGTAAGTTATTCGAAATTTTGATAGTCAATAATTTTTTTAATTTTTAAATATTTACATTTTTTTTGCAGTTTATTAGCAGCTGCACTTAATTATTGTCCAGCACCAGAACGTAGTCCCGATGAACTACATAAACTGACCAAAATTGCAAATGAACGCAAATATAATGCTAAGCTAGCTGGCGATGATTCAAGCAATTTATTTTTTAAACGTTACGTTAGCAATCGCCAAGCAATTTATATGCGTGCCGTTGTCTTAGAAATCTATCAGCATATGATGAATGTAGTTACATTAGAATCGGGACATGTCATTAGTATTAATTATAAAATGCAACGTGTCCTTATCGATACACAACAAGCACCAAATTTTATAATTGTTGCCGAACGTAATATACGGCAACAGCCGCCATATAAATTGCAATTATTATCTGTGGTGCCAATACGTTTGATAATTTGGGATGGTAAATTAACTGGATTTTTATTAACGGCAGATCAACGTCAAAAGGGACCAAGTATGGATCATCCTGGAGTTGTATCTATGCGTAGGGAAAATAGGAAACAACAGCAACAACAGCAGCATCAGCAGCAGCAGCAACAGCAAGCTGGAAATAGTAATAATAAAACTGCCAAAAATACGCATTTAAGAGCTGCACAGCAGCAACAGCAGCAGCAGCAACAACAGCAGCAGCAGCAGTATCAAATGGAGCAACAACGTTTGCGACGACAGCAACAGCAGCAGCAGCATCATCAACAGCAGCAGCAGCAATATCAACAACAACAACAACAGCAGCAACAGCAAGGTGTTCTTGCAACGCGAAAAAATAGTTCATAAAGCTTCACTAAGCAAAAGACATGTGAAAAGACAGTGAAAAGACTGCACAAAACTAAAATGAACGAAAGAAAATCGAAAATATGGAATTCGAAATTAATCTCCCCAAAATGAATACAACAAAACACACACCGATCTTACGATATAATAACAAAAAAAAAACAAAACAAAACAAAAAAAGGAAACAACAGGAACAAAAAAAAAACAAAAAACAATAACAAAACTAATTAATGCTGAAGTGGACGTTTCATCCCCAAATTTCGTATGTTTTAACCAAAATTATGTAATACAAAACAAACAAAACAAAGCAAAAAAAAAAAAAGAAAAAAAAAAAAGAAAAGAAATTAACAAAATATGGATCATAATTTAGTGTCAAACAAGATCAGTGATCAAAAATTTTGGTCATCCATCATCATATTATTGTGATTTAATTTATCAAAATCATATATATATATATATATAATTTTTTTTCAAAATTATTTTTAGGCCATAAGCGAGAACAAAAAACAACAACAACAACGATAAGAAATTAACTCTGTGAGGCTCTATATATATATATATATATATATATATCCATATCCTCTCAAAACCCACAAATCCACAAATCATTTTCTGTTTTTTTTTTTTTTTTTATATCTATATATCTCTATATACAAATTGTACTAGTTAAATGAATTAATTGTATGACAATATATACTATATATACTTGTGTGTGTTGTTCCACAGTAAATTGTAAATTATATCAATTGATATGTATATACATATACATATATGTATTATGTATATATATATATATGTATATATATATATGTATGTATATATAGACATATATATGAAATGCATATATACGCACATACAACAACTGTTTTGTATGAGTGTATGTGTGTGTATAAATATATATATATATGCAATGTATATATAGGTATATATATATATATATATAATTTTGGTAAATCATCAATATATATATATACCATATATATATATATATATATATAGTGTATACTTATCATTATCCAAAAAAAAAAGTGAAAGAAATATTAAATTGCAGTAGAAAATGCCAAGCGCATGAATTCAATTTCTATAAATTTCAGCATATAAATATCAAAGAGTCTCCTTTTGGTCGTCGTCTAACAAGCATCTATCAGTCATCGTTCTTGTATATATATATATTATATATATAATAATATAGAAATCAATATTTAAAAAAAAAAAAAAGTAATACAAAAACTGATGAATTGATAGCTTAAATCGTTTTGTTATTGTTTTATCTCGCGAATGCAAAAAAAAAAAAAAAAAAAAAAAATATGAATTAACTAAAAATTAATTTTGCCTTATTTGTATATATTATATACACTATATGCTTTAGAAGTATTCAACACATTATTATTGATAATATTCTCTCTCTGTATTTCCTGTATTGAAATTGAAATTTAAATTGAAATTGATTTTGATTATATTTTGTAATGATTTTGTATGAAACAAAATTGTGTAAAAATAAAACTTTAAACAAAATTGTGTAAAAAAAAAACACATGTAGAGCATACAAACAACAACAACAGCAACAAAACAAATAATAATAACAAAAAAAAATATATATTATGTAAAACTTAAAGTTAAGTGAAAAAAAAAATTATTAATTTAATGAAAATAACCAAAAAAAAATAATTTAAAAAAAAAAATTAAAAAAGAAAAATGTTAAAAAAAAATAATAATAAATTTCTCGTTTAGTTTTTGTATTTTGTTTGAGTTTAAGAACTATTAAAAAAAATATATATTCATATTACTTATCATCTCATTTGATATGTCGATAAGATCAGCATTAGCATCAATATGCATTATGTATGAAGCTTTTTTTCCAAAATAGTAAATAATACTATAAAGAGTACAATATTAAGATTTAGTGTTTTTTTTTAGTTTATGTTACTTCTTTTTTTTTACTCATTAAGTTTAAGGCGCATCTTATGAAATAAAAGACAAAAAAATCGAAATTTCATTTGTGCATTGTGTATACAGAATTACCATTTATTATTAACAAAAATATACCTGTCAAATTTCCTGCAAATTCGACTACTATAACATATAACTGCCAACGGAACACTTGCTCGAAAATTGAGTTTTTGTATTAGAAAAAAAAACTTTTCGTCCAAAGTTTTCTAGTGTATAACATTGTTCGGCGTGCGTAAAATAAAATCTCTTTCTTGTAGAATAAAATTAAATGACGCTCTAAATGGTTAACAAAATTTCATTGCGTCCCGAAAACAGATCAAAATTTTTTTTTTATCCAATCTGTAACCAGTTTTTATTTAGTCAGTTTTCAGTCTCTGAGGCTGGGGCTGGGGCAATTCCCCCTTTGTTAATCTACTTTATAAATATGACGCAGATAATCAATACCTATAAAAAAAAACCAATTTTTCGTTTCAACCTTCGCTTTATATAAACTCGCAACGGGACGCTTGACAATCTCAGACACGTTTCAGAGCTCAGCTTGTAGACAGACCTCGCACAAAGCACAATCCAAAAAAAAAATATTAGACGGAAGAAATAAATATGAAAAGTACAACGATTTTTGGTAAATTAAAAAAAAATTAATCTATGATTTTGTTGTTGCTTATTATTGCTAATACAATTTTCTTATGGCTTTTAGCACTACTACTACTGTTGATTGCTGCAGTCTCAGCATATCCGCAATTCCAAGAATTTCAACAATTTGAACAATTTCCATCTTGGCGGCAACAGCCAACGCGTAGCACATTCATTCGTGGTCAACCTATTGAGAATCGTGTGACAACAACAACTGGTGCACCAACAACAGCATCGCCACGTTATTTAGCCTGTGTGCAATCCTGTCCAGCAACTAGTGAATATAATCCAATTTGTGGCAGTGATAATGTTAATTATTATAATATAGGACGCTTCAATTGTGCCGTAAGCTGTGGACAAAGTGAGTTTTTAACTGAGTTTTCAGCTTGTTTTTCATGTGATCTTTATTGATCTTTATAATTCTTTATTTCTTAGATATTCAACAGCGACACTTGGGCATCTGTAGCACAACATAGAGCAAAGTACAAAGAGAGATACAGAGAGAGAGAGAGAGAGAGTGAGAGACAAATTGAGAGCTGACGTTAAAGCTTAAACTGGAAACATCAGGCAGCTAGCTAGTCAATCTTCTACTACAATCGCCAGTTCAATGTTCTGACCTCAGCACAAATCTTCAATATAACAAGAAAAACAAACAACAAAAAAAAATAAACAAAAAAAAAAAACTAACAAAAAGAAAAAAAAATAATTAACAAAAAGATTTCAAACAATTCTCACAACAAATAAATTTTTGCTTACTAGCTTTACGTTTCAGTCGCAATTCGAACGTCCGAAAGATTAGTAGAAACACACAGAGAGAGAGAGAGAGAGAGAGAAGTAGAGATGAAATCTCAGATGCTGATATATCAAATATGCCGTAAGTTATAATATTTCCCACAATTAACGGAAATATACTATATATATATTTAGACTACTATATAATCGCTTATCTGTTTAGTTGTTGTCGCTATATTCTCTATGGTACTGGGTAAACCCATTGACTATACGAATCCAAAGTCACAGGTGGAATATATTAATATACCAAAAGATAAACCCAATTTGTCACCTATAACACAACGTCCATTGATTGATCTAACACCGCCACCGCCTGCTGCAAATACCAAAAATTTTGCCTATGATCCAGTAACAAAGCAATGGACGTTGCTAAAACCAAATGATCCACGGCCAAATGAGGATACATTAATATGGAATCAAAGCAATGACAAATGGTTGACCAAGGTGCCAGGCACTTAGTTGTAAGCAAATCTATATTCAACAAACAATTAATAATTATATATATATATATATTCATATTCATATCTGTAATAAATTCAACGATGATGATGCCGCTGCTGCTGTTGACGCAATGTTTCAGCTTTTGTTGCTGCTGGCAATGATGACTGCTGCTGCTGCTGTTGTTGCTGCTGCTTCATGCGACACAATTCATCCGCACTGTAATTTAATTTACGTATCGCATTCTCAGCGAATCTATCAAATTTTGTTGTCAATTGCGTCACTTGCTCTTTGAGTGCCTGCAACTCGACACGCCAATCATTTGCCTGATTCTTAAGCTTTACAATTGTCTCCTGTTCTTGCCGCAACTGTTGTGGCACATTTGTTGCTGAGCGAGGACGCAACAGTTCGTTCATCTGAAAATATTGCATTTGGGAAGCATAATTCGTTTCCTTTTCCTGCTGCTGTTGTCGCTCTGTGGATTGTTTTCTGCTTCTGTCGCTGGGCTCCTGCTGTCGCTGTAAGCTGCAACTAAACATGTGATAATTCTTTTCAAATTGTCGCCGCCGCATGCTCATATTGCGATCACGACGATCGGCAACCAATTTGTAAATGTTCAGCTTAATATCCTCAGGCAGCTGGGAACGATCACGCGGATCATTGGGACGCACTGTGAACTGCAGCTTATCGCGTGAGGTGCGCAGCAATGCTTTACGCTTGCAGTAATGCACCAGTGGTGCATTACGCAGCAAACGCGAAAAGAAGAAACTTTCGAGACGTGAGACCAGTTCCGCCTGACGCACCAAACGATCCAAGGTAGCCGATACCTGTAAGCCTTGTATATCGCTGACAGCCAGGCCCAACATAAGATTCGTCAAGATAACCGTCACCAGCAGCACAAATGCCAAGAAAATGATATGTGAGGTGACAGGAAATTTCACTTTATAATCGCCATAAAAAATATCTTCAAATTCCAATTCACCCGACATCATGGTAAAGGATTTCAATATAGACCATGTGACATTCTCAAAGGCGGGATAATCATTAAACAGTACAGCGAAACTCAGACCAAAGGCAATCAGCAGACAAATGTAGGCCAAAAGAAACTTGGCAAAGTTTACAGCAACTGCAGTAAAGAAAAGAAAAGGAAAGTTTAGCAAAGTTTCCAGTGCAGACTCTTAACTTACCTTTCGTAAACATTTGCACATAGACACCAAAAATGGGAAAACGTCCCACTAGCATCATTAGCTCCAACCAGACAAGCAGTATAACTACAGCTGCTACATGATGTTGCCACTGCGGTACAGTAAGTAAATCTCGCGTCCAAAGTATGTCAGGTGTCTGCAAATATTTCGATTAGTAGCACTCCAAACTATTCCACTTGCCACTTACCACACACAACATGACACCAAAGACTATTGTCCATTGTAACCAATTTTCCCAATACTTGGCATAGCCATGCAAGCCATGCGCCATTTGAAATAGTTCCTTGCCCAGCAACATCAGATTCAATACAATGACAAAATAACCAACACTGGGCACCCAACCAGCTGCCTGGCAAGGTTCATCCTTGTGACAGCAACGTATATAAACACCAATAACATAGAGCGTAAAGAGCAACACGAAGCATGTGTGATATGCCAAGCTGAGTAGAAAGAATTTTCGTATGCGTCGCCATTTGAGAAAGAGAAAAGTTTCACATAACGGATGCATTAGTATGCGTTTTTGGCCGACCTCAATCAAGGTTAACATTAGCTCCGTTTCACCCTTCTCCATGGATGAGCTTGGCACAAGTAACCGAAAATCCAATTTAATTTGACAATCGACGTCGCCAATTTCATGATCATTTGCCTTGATGGAATTGTCCAGTTTATGCATAAGTTTCGGTATAACCTCCGGGCAGCGACGTACTATAAACGTTAGCGCTGATGTATGTCCATCTGTGCGTGCAGTGATATCAGCGCCATGCTCTGCAAATCAAATAAAAGAAAATGAATTTTGAGCTGCCGTGTAACACTGCTACATTACCTATAAAAGTATATACACAGCTGCTAAATTCATTGAGTGCAGCAATGTGCAATGGCGTGTAGCCATAGTCATCCGCCTTGTTAACATCGGCGCCAGCTTTGAGCAGCGCATTGCAGCAGTCCAAGCAACGTGATTGTTTTACTATGGCAGCATGTAATGCTGTGCGTCCATCTCTATATACAGCATTTACATTGGCGCCATATTTCAATAGAATTTCCACGGTGCCAATGGATTGCGAGAGACAGGCAAGATGCAGCGGCGTTTGTTGACTTGCATTTCGACAATTGACGTCAGCGCGATGATCAAGCAGCAGCCGCACGCACTCAGCATAATCGTTTTCAGCAGCTGATGAAGAGAGAGCAGCAGCAGCAGAAGAGAGTGTTAAAAATGCAAGTGCATGTAAAATGCATGTAGGCAAGAGCGAGATAAATACAAGAACTTTTTGTAGCTTTACCAACACTCTTCTCTCATGCATGACCTACCTAAATGCAGCGCTGTCACTTTGCCTTCGCCGAATTGTGAGCGCACATCCGCATTGTGAGTCAACAAAAGTTCCACGCATTTGGTGAATCCCGATGCTGAAGCTGTATGCAGTGGTGTCTCTGTATAAACTTGTGGTGTATTCGGATCAGCGCCATATTTTAATAATATTTCCACACACTCCACAGCATTGCCATCGATAGCATAATGCAGCGCTGAGCGTCGCTCAATGCCAATATTAATATTTGCCTTGCGACGCAACAATAACAAAATGCACTCAACACTTTTTGAGCTGGCAGCACAATGTAATGGCGTCACTTCTTTATTATCATTCCAACGATTTGGATCTGCGCCACGATCGAGCAGAACTTTAGCAATTGGTGCATTGGCGCGACAGCAAGCAAAATGCAATGGTGTTCGACCACAAGTATCGACAGCATTCGGATCAGCATTGTAATGTGTCAGCAGATAAATAACATTCTCTACTGAACCATAGATGGCGCAACAAATCAAAGCCAGATTGCACTCGCTTGGTTCGATCATTAGCTCTACGCAAAAACCAAATGTAAACAAGTAAGAAAACTAAAGACGAGTATGCTCGACTATATGATACCCGGTACCCAAAAAAGAAATATTTAAAAGTTCAATAACTTTCATGTTTATGATCTAATCTGTACTAAATTCGTAGCTCACATGATAAGTGTTCCAAAATTAAGGCGGACAGAAAGACAGACGGACAGATAAACATGGTCCAATCGACTAGGCTGTTGATCCCAAGCAAGAATATATATATATTTTATGGGTACCAGGTATAATAAGGTCAGAGTGTGAAATAAATTATAAATATCAACATTCAACACTTTATTCATGATATTACCCAGAAAGCAACCAGATTTCACTGTTTCCATAATATGCAGAGCATTGGGCAGTGCACAGAGCGTCTCTTCGATCTCCTGCGGCTGCCATAGCACTTGATTCTGTTGCTGCCTGGCAAAGATCTCGTGTGCCTCATTACTAAATACCGCATCGCTATTGACCTCACTGGATATGCTACGCTTATCAAATAACAAATCCATATCGGCGCCTTCACTTTCCGATTGCCATTTCAAATCATTTTCCTGCCAAAACAAACAAAACCAACAATTAGCCAGAGTAGGCCAATGCGGCAGCAGTTGGTTGTGGGAAATGCTGTGGGGGGGCATCTCCAACACTTACGATGATGGAAAAGCGCACATTCTCCATTTTGCCAGTTTGCACTTCGATCGTTGTGTGTTGCTCGAAATTTGTTTACACTTTTTGTGGCCTACAAATACAAATAGAACGCACGATTGACCATAAGGAATCTTGGTCATAAGGGGGAATATGAAGTAAAAACTCATTGAGAGGAAAGTGTAAGAATTTTTGCATGCATGAATTATCCAGCTGTTGGCAATTTAATTGAAACAAGAAATTGACCTGCAATCAATCTTTTGATCTGTTCGTCACTCTGTCCGTCCATCTGTCTGTCTTGCAGATGTGTTCATTTAACTTTTCCGCTCCCACCCCTACACGCTTATCTCAAGAAATTCTCTTAATGTTATTGTTTTTCCTCTTTGTTGGCTTCCCACACCACTCGCGTTTTTTTTTTGTTTTTTTTTTCTTGTGTTTTGTTTATTTGAAAAATCTCCAAAATATTGAATTGTTTTTCCAACCGCCGCCACACGCTGTACGTGCAAATTTGTACACCTTCTGTCCCCCCTGACGTACCGTCACGTCCAACGATCCGTTGTGTCGTTCTGTGCTGAGTGTTTCCTCGATTCGTTACCGTTATTCGCGTGTTCCGTGCCCGACGAGGTGCTAAATTGTACTGACGGCTGCTGAAAGTGTCGGATCGAAATGTTGCCCCCTTAAAAATTAGATATATAAATATATATGTATATATTCCAGTTCGTATGTAAATTCTTCTAAATGATTTTGTATTTTGAATATTTTGCAACATTGCAATGATAATTATTATAATTAGACTCATATGCGCCTATTTTGGTTTTTCAAACTCAATTAACTTACAAATATAAAAATACAAACAGATTAAAAACTTATATACATATAATTCTTGTCGGACATAAAAATGAAGAAAAAACATTTTCTGTTATTGGACATAATTCTAATGTATTTTACAAATCATAGTTTATATTTATAATATTACTTTAAATGATTCTGTTTGCTCATATATAAAAAATTGTTTTTTATTCATTTTACTTTTTAAATTTAACGACTGTACTTATCGTGTACCATGTCATCGATTAATTTTGTACAATGATATTTTTCTTTTTATCGACCTGCCACCACTGCACAATTTCGTTTTCATTTTGTTTCTTTAAACAAGTTGGCAGGTTTTCTCAAACAACAGCCGTCTTCAATTTTCTTAATTATTTTATGAGCTAGAATTTTCTCATGATTATGCATGTCTTATTCAGGTAAAAATAAGCGTACCCCTGCTTAAAATTAGACTTTATACCTGAAGTTCAATATCATCATAAAAGACATTTCCCACCCTTATTACTTGCAGCTGGCCAAAGCGAAAAAATGAAATGAAACGCAGGTACTACTACATACAAATCTGTATGTATGTACGTCACAGCAGGCGCAGCTATAAAAGGCGTATCGTTCTCGGTCGTTCCATCATTTCATTTTGAAAAGTCGTGCTGTATACAAGTGTTTAGTCGTCGTAGGAAAAGTTCTCAGTTTCTGGAAAGTTACATAACCAGATAGTGAAATAGCACGCGATTGTTATACGCTCCAGCTACAGCAGCAGCAGAGGTGTGTGTGTATACTAAAAAGAAAGTTAATTTTATACAGCATCAACAGCGTTTGTGTAAAAATGGTCGCTTATTCGTATTATGATGAATACGAAAGTGGTGTAGAGCAACCTAAAACATTAACATATTGGGTGCGAAATTTTCGCATGAAGCGCGTACAAATGCGTCGCAAAATGCGGGGCTCGGGAAGTCTTCGTGTAAACGCCATTTTGTCAACGGCTCTTTTTCACGCCGAGCACGAGCTGCGAAGAAAGCAGCAGGAGCGTTTTAGTCGATGGCTTGACATACAAACTAAATTTGTTCCACATGGCAAAACGCATTGTGCCAGCGATGCCAATGAAAAATATGAACGCAATTGCGACGTAGCCAACAATGTGGAAGCAGAGACGGACGAAAATAATATATGGAGAAGTGAACTCAGTGGCCTCGACAGTTTTTTGAGCAGCTTGAGTAGCAGCAATAACAACAACAACAGCACAAAGAGTAACGCCAGCGCCAGCAACAACAGCGTCAGCAGCAATTACAACAACAATCAACCACGCCATTGTGCCATTGCAGTGCACAGTTAGTTAGAGAGAGACAAATCTATATGACGCATTGAAAAATATTTCGAGATTGTGACAGAACGTGCTCAAAGCAGCAGTTTCAGCCTCGTATTTCGAAGTCGCAGTCGAAATCGAAGCTAGCTGGCTGTCAAATTTGTTTCATTATTTATTTAATTTGTTCATTTTGTTAAATTAGTTTTATTACGAAACAAATTTCTCATTTGCAGTCGCAAAAACATGTGCAAACACATAGATTGTAATGAAAAATGTGAAGAGGCTATGAAGAGTGTGATATTGGGAGATGAGACATGAAAAAAAGACGACGGTACAAATGGCCTTCATTGAACGACGAACAGTCTCTCTCTGGGTCTGAGTCATGGGCGACTGCGACGCTCGCCAGAAGAAGCCTTTTGGTCCGGGATTCACACTCGGTTTGTAAATTTATCTTATTAATTAGTTGTAATAATTTAGTTAGTTAGTTTAGTATATTTGTTTATCAGAGTCGTAGTAGTCACTTATTTCATACAAAGAAACAAAAGAAAAGAATTTCACAACGACGTTAGTGTGAGAGAGAGGGAGGGGTAGTTGAATAAACACAATGGCACGTACATACGAAAAAAAAACAGACGCCATTTTGGTGGTGTGTATGTATACATGCATGTGGCTTGTTTTTATTTGTGTGAGTTTCGTTTATACTGACAAAACAGTTGTTGCTCTGCGCAACAGCCAAACGTTTACACACACACATGCACGCACACAAAGAAAAACAGACACATGTATATATATATATGTACAAAAGGCACACATACATTAACTATATACATTTGTATTTATGCCTTTTTTGTTTTTTCTTTCGTGTGCATGTACTGCGAACCTTGTGGATAAACAACAACATGAATACGAATAGACTCGTCCGCTATTTCTATTTTCGTCATCTTTTCGTATCTGTCTGTTTTGTATGAGATAGACAAAGATAACAACAAATTCATTTGCTGATTCATATTGAATCTTGTAGAACTATGTGTGTAATAGGAGAAAAAATATAGTTTAACTTTCCCACAACAACAAAAAAAAACAAAATAAAAAAAAATAAAAAAATAGCTCATAGTCGTCGTCGTCGCGTAATGCGATAAAAATAAATGTATATAAAAGAGAACTGATAATTGTATGTATATTAAATAAAAACTAAAAATGTATGTAATTTTGAAATCAATGTTGCCTTTATTATTTACTCATACTTGTACTTATACTAGTATTTGTGTGTAAAAAAAGAATCAAATTAATTCCAAATCCAACACAAATTCCATTCCCATTCCATTTGTTTTTCTTCTCTCTTTTTTTCGTTTACATTATTTGTCTATAACTGATTTTGTTTTACAGTTTTCCTGCTCCTCGAAACGTTATATGGCAACGATGAGGAGGAATGGAACACTATGAACAAGCAGCAACAACAACAACAAACAACCACAGCAACCATCCATGCATCAGGCATCACTATATCTCGCTAACGCAATCGTAATCAATACTGTCGCTGTCGAAACTGTGAAAGTGAAACAGAAACAACACAGAATCGAATCGAATGCAAACGAGTTGAAACGCAATGTATCGAATTGTGAATCACATCATCTTCCACACTCCGACGAATTCCGATTGATAAAATCGCCTTCAACATTTTTTTTATGTTTTTCTCAAAAAACAAACACAAAAACTACTACTACCTGAGTATACTGAGTGAGTCTTCACCGTCTGTCCGTCTTCTACAGCCATAATTTCATATTTGGCCAGCGAGTTTTGTGCGCGCAGCCGTTCCTACACAGTTCGCCGAATCAGCAGCTTAGCAGCGGCAGCAGCAGCAGCGCAGCAGCAAACACCACCGAGTCTCCTTTTAATAGCCTAGCCAAAAAAAAAAGAAAAGAAAAAAGAAAACACAAGCAAAAAATAACATATGCATCTGGATGCAGCTGACTAAAATATATATATAATTATCTATGGGGACAAGGCGGAATTGCGCGCGGCAGCAGCAGCAGCTTCAGCTAAACAGCAAAATACAGCAAACGTTTGTGTATGTGTATATGTGCTTTTTGCCTGCCTCCTGGTCCGTCGGTGGGTGTCTGGCTGAGTAACCCAACCATAAGAGCACCATGCCAACCATATGAGATATATATCCACCAACAACCAAATATCAGCTCAGCTAATATATCAGCAAACCAACCAAAAACCACCACAATCACTACCTACTCTACATAAAAACATCCACACAGATATATCTATCAATATCAATATTATTAGTCTGATTCCGGTTAAAGAATCAGACATCAATTAATCTCTGCCATATACAAGAAACACACACGGTATTCGTTCCGTATATCAGCTGTGAACGCAACAATCAACAATTAGCTTTTAAAAATAGATTTACAGCATTAATTCATGTGAAACGAGGAGAATGAAACAACATTGGCAGCAATAACAACAACAACAAGTATATCAGCAGCAACGTCGCAGTTGAATGTGCCTGCCAACGTAATGGAATCTTCTCTACATTCACTTATCTCGAATCTACTAGCAACTTCTACTACTGCAACTACTATTCTCAGCATTGATTCGTCACACATCATATCGCCAATCGTCGTTGCCGTCGTCGTCGTATACATCACTGTATACTATCATCGTTTGTTCGTTTATATTTATCTGCTCACACTTCGCTTCCTGTAGCGCACGTAAGCCGTATTGGGAATTTCACTCGTTTATTAACTATTGAATTGCAGATACACAAATCTATTCGTGGTGGACACTTTACTTCCGCAGCGTCGATATAACTTTTTTTTTCTCTGCTAACCTTTCTTCTCCATGTACACAAAACAAACAAAAAAAAAACAGTTCCCTTTACCCAAAATGTATTTTAGCGATACGATGCAGTTGAACGGTTCCTGCACGTATCTTGATAGACGACTCTGTGAATCTATTTGGATTAAGAGACGGTCTACTTCATAGGGCAGTCTAAAAATCAATATCTTGGAATATACGTAATAATAATACAACTTAAAAAAAAAGTCGTATCGGCTCTCCGTTGTATAGAGCAAGGAAAAAGTTTATAAATCATATTTTGTTTATTCCTCCTATGACACAAACCACAGCTCAAATATTATGTCTCTGGGCTTAAACTTTTTTGTAGCGATGCCATCACAGTTGAACGGTGCCTGTGAGCGTCATGTCTGGTTGAATTCTATGGATACAAGTGCCCGTGACCCTATAACCTATAAAACTCTAGAACGCAGAGTTTCCACAACCACAGGGGAAATAATGAGAAAGCAGAGAGATTAAAAGGCAGATAAAGGAGAAAATGATTTTACTCAGCGTCACGTAAACTTTAAATTGTAGTTGTAGGACAAAGACAATTTTTCGTTTATATTTTTTAGCGATGCGACGCAGTTGAACGGTACCTGCGTGCATTGGCATGTCAGTGAGAAAGAGTGTGACAGATACACTGTGTATAGCAGGAGAAGTGGGCAAAAAACGAAGAGGCGAGGCGAAACTGTGAAGCCACTGAACTCTGAATATATTTTTTTCCTATCTCCCCATCTTCTTCATCACACAAATTATAGATAATGTCAGAATACAAAGGGATACCTCGCTACTCTCGACTGCAAGATATAAAAGCGTATGATCCTTCTTATTTTAATGTTGAACAAAATGTCGTTTTTGTTTCATATTCTCTTTTAAGCACCATAAAGCTATTACTTAAAACTACAACACAGAGAACAGAGAACTATATCTCTCACTACTACCTTGAGGCATACATCTATCTCTAATATGCAAAGATATCGATGCGGTTATATATGCGTAAATTGTATCATTTCTCTTTTATATTAGAACCCTCAATTTCTTTTGGATAATTCTATATTATAGATAAAATATGACACACACACACATGTGTGTGTGTGGGGATTGGCAGCCAATATTATCACTACCTGCTATAGATATATTCTGGACCTATATCCAAGCTAAACGAGCAGCTAAAAAAAAAATCACATGAAATGTAATTTATACGCTTTGCCACACAAAAAATTGCTTTTTTTTCTTCGTATTTTTTATAGCAATATGATGCAGTTGAACGGTGCCTGCACATATTGGGAGATTATATTATAAACCCCCCTGATATTTTGGGTATACGACACAGAAATGGAAAAACTTAAAGAGACGGGACAACGATTTGTTCACGTAAATTATTCCCTTATATTGGTGGAACAACAAAATCGTTTCTTTTTTTCTCTATATATTGTAGCTTAAATCGAAGTTGAGAATATTGCGTGCAACATAAGAATATATTCGTCAGGGTTAAAAGAGAGAGAAAACGTCTCACAAAGGTTCAAGGACTGACAACTCTTGGAGAAAGGAACAGAAACAGAACTGAGAAAAAGGATTTGTTATTTTTGAAGTTTATACCGAATGTTTTTTCTACCCTCTTCCTAATTTTAATTATTCTAAGGAATATATATGATATATATATTTATTACAGCGCGTCTTATATATATACATTTTTTTGGTGTCATATTTTGTCGGATGTGTTCCACTACTTCAACAAACAACTACAACAAGCACAAGAAAAACACACATAAACTCGTTATAAACCCGAATCAATACCATGTAGCAAAATTTCTTGAGGCAATGGGAATCAAATGCCAACTTGAAAGCAATATAAACATCATCACAACACTATCTACTTCTACTACTACTACTACTACTACCTACTATATGCGGATATATATATATCTATATGCAAGTGTATATATGTATATATATCTATACGTCGCCTTCGTCGCATTTAAACAAGGTTAGAGTTAGGCAATGAGTTCATATAGAAATAAAACCTGTTTTGCAGCTAAAAAAAATATATATATATATAAATGAGGGAGGAAGAAGAGGAAAGGCAGAAATGACTGATCACATCAAATCTTCACTCTTCATGATAATTACGCACGTGTGCGGTGTGCACAGCAGTTCCACTTCATCCGGATATGCAGCGTGAGAGATATATTCTGCTAGCTTCATAATTTGCTTTGCACTTGCACCTTTTTACAGTTATTTTCCAAATCAGTTTGCGACACACAGTTGAATGTGCCTGTGTGTTATGCCGCCTTGCCCATTCTGATCCTGGAGGAAATAAAACAAAAAAAAAATATTCTTGTATTTTTTTTTCTCCCATAAATTTTCCTCCAGCAGAGTTAGCATTTTGTGTAATATGTCCAAGCGTCGTCCATCTGCAACGAAATCGTTCAAGGGAATCCATAACGATACATCAAGTCCATCCAAAGTGTTCTAGTAGCACCAACTACACCACCACCACAACAACAACAACAATAACAACTACAACTACTATTGCAGTAGCAGAAACAGGAGCAAAACTCACAACCAGCTGAAATCGGCCACAAGAGTAGCAGCAGTGGCAGTGGCAGCGGCAATACATAATTTGCCATAGAGAAGCGAGCTCTGCTCTCCGAGTACACAACACTCGTGTAAGCACAATTAACGTTTCTATCCAATTCCAGAGAAGAAAACGTTCGGCAAACACTGTTAAAAAAAGCACTGTCGCTCTTTCGATGCCGCCAAGAGCCGTTAAGCTTCAGCTTTTGGAATACAAAGATTCCAAATTTCAAGGCAAGTGTAGAGTTCCATCTCCGCATTAACTGCGCTGTCCAGCTCTAGCTCCTCCTATAGCCAAATCTAAGCCAAATAAAGCTGCCAGCTGTAGCTCCTCGAGCCAAAGTCAAAGCGAAAGCCAAGCCAGCACGTAATGCATTGCACCGCATAGTATTATGCGCTCGGTCCGCGCTAAAGGGAAACAAATGCGTTTGGACCGAGACCCGCCACACCACACAATCACCAGCGAGTAGCCGTCGTGGCCAGCTGATGTGTTGTTGTTGTTACCGGGCAGCTGCCTGCAAGCAAGTACGCTACGGGGCATCAAAGCGTCTACATACGTCGCCCATCCACGACTTCAGACAAATCTGATCTTCCGTCGCCATCGTCAAATTAACTGCGTTGTCTTTGTGTATGTGTCTGCGAATGTATGTACGTATGTATTGTTACTTATATATGTGTATATATATATATATGTAGAGTGTGTATGTTGTGTGTGAGTGTGCTAGTGAGTGTGTGTGTTGTTTTGTAATATCTTTCCATAGTACGTAGTATATGACGTCGGCATGCTGGCTATGATCCTAAACAGCTCCGTGCCTCGTCGTTTATCGCAAAAGGGAACCAAATGCGATTAGTGTTCAAGCAAGCAAGCAAGCAGCATCGAGAGACGAAGACGATACAAATCCAATTAAGAAAGAGATCCTGTGCAGCAGCAGCAGCATATCAGGAAATGCAGCGTCTGTGACAGCGCCTCCATAGCAGAAACAGCAGCAGGAGCAGTAGGAACTGCATTGAGGTTAGCGGAGTAAGCAATTGCTTTATTGTGGTATATCTTCCATATATATATATATATATGATATATTCTAAATTATATATGTATATCCACTACTCCATCCTCTTCTTAGCATAGATCGCAGATCAGTGTGTGTGTGTGTGAGAGAGAGAGATCCAAGTTGGCAGAGAGACACACTGAGAGAAATATATTATATTCCGGTAAATTAGTCCAAAACTCAACCTCACTCCGAAAAAAAAAAGAATGAAAAAAAAAAATCCATCGCAAAGGGAATCAAATGCGATTAGTGTTCGAAGACGAAGGTGGAGGCTAGCCCCTGGCGCGCTTTGTTGCGCTACGCTACGCTTCCAAATGCCAGTTGAGCGCTTAACTCCTGGTGCAACGTTCAGCATTCCGCAATAGGGAATCCATTGCGAGGTGGTACTGCAGCAGCGCACACACACTTCCTTCCCCCCACCCTCACAAAACACGCACACACACATAGAAACCTCACCCTCTCTGTCTCTCTCTCTCTCTCTCTCTCTCTTGTAGCACAGCTAGACACAGCACAGCAGCAGAGCAGAGTATGAGAAGCGAGTGACAAGTGAGAAGCAAGCAACCAGTTGAGCAAGAATCATTCCATCAATTGCTAAATAAAAGAGCTCCTGGTCTCAATTCGCAGCAAAACAGCGGCGGCAGCAGCAGCAGTGGCAAACTAATCAGCGTCAGAAGCAGCCATTTCTTCATGGGGGCCAACAATATTTTCTCTCCTCTCTCTATCTCTCTCTCTCTCTCTTCTTCAACTTTACTTCAATATCGAAAATCGTTAAGGGAATCAAATACGATATACAGCAGCAAAGCAGCAGCAGCAGCAGCGCAGACAATCCTTAGGCAGGCAGCAGCAGCAGCAGGCGGCTGGCAGGGAATCCATATGCCACAAAAATACAAAGGCAACGGCAGAGTGTTTTCTATAGCGCCGATCTTTGATCTTCGTCGATTTGCGTTACTCTCCAAATCTGGCTTCAAGTTGCGTTGATTAACGTCGAACGTCAAAGCCGTCGTTGGTCTTCAAAATAATAAAAACCAAAAACTGTTGTTGTTGTTGGTGTAACCGTAATGCTTCTTTCAGGTAAAAAGCAATGAGAAAAAAAAGAAAACACAAACATAAAGACAGATGAGAGTCTGCTACCCCTCGTCCAAGTTGTTCTCAAAAGGGAATCCATGAGACACGCGCTACATTTACACACATCGTATCTTACATTTTTCATTTCTTATTTTTAGTTCTTTTTTACACTTTGCTTTGTTTTCTTTCTTTCGTTAAGTCTCTCTCTTTAACTATGTATTTCGCAGCCAACAAAAATAATGTATTCAATGTATCAATCAATCAAAGAATCAAGCAATGTCCAGGCTAGATGATGAAATTATCAAATGAAGCCTTTCCCTAATAATGTTATGTACATGTATATTCTGTCTATGAACATTGTATAATTTTTTCCTGTATATCAGAATTTTCCCTATAAGTGAATTGTAATATGAATTATGCGATTGTATTTGTAATTAAGTTGTTAAAATTATCCTGTGACATGTATATCATATTCATCTTTGCCGTGTCGTGTCCTGTCGCCAATGGCCCAAGAGAGACGAGAAGCTGATGGCGCAAGTTTTACCCCCATATTTGTTTTGAGATGATGTATCTTCAACTTCCAATTATTTTCCCCCCTTTGATGAGTGGTGAGCATCCATCCAGAGACGCTGACACACTGGTGGTAGAGGCAGAGGGAGAGCATCGAGCGTATCGTATGAGACTCTACATACACACTTAGTGGTGATCCACTGCTTCATCCGATCCGATCGGATCTAATCAGATCTTGCAATTTCTGCGGGCCTTTTCGGCTCTTTGTCGCCGTGGTCGTCGTCTTCACCGTCGACTACCGATTTAATCATCTTTCGTCCGTCTATGAAGCTGAACTTGGCGATCATCAATCCATTGGCAGGCATACGGTGATTTTCGACTTGATCTTCTCTTGATATTTAAAGCGGAGTCTGCAGAGTCCGAGAATCATCCGATCCCCGATCCAAGCTTACTGGAGAGAAGTCTTCTTGCTTGCTTTTTACATCGTTCGTTTACCATCTTTGAACAAAATACAAAAAACGCATCACATCTACCGCTTAAAATAAAGTGTTGAGTCGGAGTTCATGCTGGGCCGGGCCGGGCAGGTCGGCTGTTTCAACCAGGGCACAATTCTTCCAACTACAACAACTCCTTCTCCACTACTAACATAAGAACAAAAAAAAAAAAAAAAAAAAAATCAAGCATCATTTTCATCGACACGCACCGCTCGCACGCACCACTTTCTTTCTTCGCTCTTCGAGTATGCTGGGCATATAGGACGACTCTTAGGACGTAGCACTTAGGACATAGGACGTAGGACTTGATCTCTGGAATAGTTTTCTAATTGCTGACCGCTGAGGACACAACTGCAGACATACACAATATTCCCGAAGAATTATTTCATGACCACGAAATCTTCGAAATATCCTGCAGTTGAACCCCGGTGACAGCTCAAGATAGGAATCTTTCGTATTTTTGGGTGTTTACCTGCATCTTCTATATCTACTACCACACTATTACACACAATATGGGCGCTGAGGCCGATTTTTCTGTGATGAATTTACCAATTTTGGAGCTAGAATTGTTTTTGTGGATTATTTGCAAACATATTTTGAATTTTTCTTCGCTGAACAACACAATGAATTTTAATTAAATGCGTTCTACGCATTGACGGCGGCGTGGGATATATATCCAATATATATATGTATGTAAAGTTTTGACGGCAGCGCGGGATACCACAAATTGACGGCTGCGTGGGAGATAACTCAAGTTAGGACTGCAGCGAGGGATTTTCCTTATTTATTTGTATGCATCGTGGGATTTGTTAGGGCTTCTTCGGTTAGGCGAGGGCGCTAGGGACAACGCTTCTACTACATATTAGTATTTAGGCAACATTATTGGTCATCGTGGGATATAGAATTGACTGCGGCGTGGGAATCTCTATAATCTTTTTCGATGAGTGGACTGCATCGGGGGATGGACTGCGGCGTGGGAGAATTCATGTGACTGCGGCGAGGGAATATTTTTGGACGGCGGCGTGGGAAATCAAATCAAATGTGACCGCGGCGAGGGAGAACATTTGGACTGCGGCGAGGGAGAACATTGGACTGCGGCGTGGGATACAATTGACAGCGGCGTGGGAGACAATTGACAGCGGCGTGGGAGTCTTTGGACTGCTGCGTGGGAGATCCTGACTGCGGCGTGGGAGATCCTGACTGCGGCGTGGGTGTTCCTGACCGCGGCGTGGGAGTATTCCTCTTCGGGTCTTTGGGTTATTATTATTGGTCATCGTTGGCGGTATTCCTTATATCAACTGGGAAGTTTAAATCATACGGCTATGCAAAATTCAATGCAATCCATTAAAATAATTTTGATAGTCATACGTTCAAAGCAGCTGATATACACAAATATTATACATACTAATTGAGCCAAGAGAGCTTCTTTCTTTGCCGTAATGCTGATAACTATCTCTCTAGAACTACTTTATATCTTCGTATACGCCGTATCCCAGTGCTATCTTTATATATATATATATCTTTATATTAATATGAATTATCCACACCGCATCCTTGATTTAATAACAACCCCATAACTTTGGAGAGCCAATCATCATTTCTACATTTTACTATAAAAAAACAAAACATCTATTTTAAACAACAAAACGTTCCTGGAATACCGGAAAGCAAACAATTATATAACGATGATCCAGATAATCTCTAATGCTTAATCACTCTGAGGATTATCTGCTGAATAAACAATGATTTTTGAAAAAAAAAAATGAAATCAAAATGTGTTTTTATTTATTTGCAAAATTGTGATACAAATATTTTTGCATCAAAATTGTGGATTAATCTAGCCGAATATTTTACGGAAGACGCGTGTACCATTATAAGGACGATAAACATTAGTAGCATTATAATTGTTGCCGGGACGAACGCCTGGATTGAAACCATACGTTGGTTGATAATTGGGCGGAGGATAAGAATTGAAACCGTTATTATTAGGTTGAGCTGGTTGATAATTTGGATATCTGGTATTATTATAACGTCCAGGCTGATAGCTTTGAGCTGGAACACCATAAGTTACATTCCCATGTCGATTATTCCCATAGAAATTCCGTGCGAACGAGTTAACCTCAAGATTGAAGCAACAAAATAGCAAAGCTGAAGTAAGAAAATTAAATGATGTTTCAGCGGAAATGTCAAGTAAATAGAAATGTTAATAAATCGCTTAGATTCTAACCTATGCCTAGTACCAGCTGATAACACTTGAACATTGTCTGACGTGATATTGTACTTTTTTTTTTGATACTTTAAAATAGGCTGCGATGCGAACACTATAAAATCCAAAATGAAACTAAAATCAGCTACAAAATTATGGTCCAGAAGTAAGTAAAAGTAAGTATTGCTTATCAGTCTATTGTTTCTATACTATATGTTTTTTTTTTTTTTTGCGCTTATCATGAATCTGTTTATTTTGTTTCTTGAAAAAGTGAAAAAATGCTTTACAAAGCTTATGGCAGACAAGAAAACATAGAAATATTACTTATAATAAAATATATATATAAAATATGAAATACTATTAATTAATTATTAGTTCAGCCGCGTTGCATGGGAAACAATCCTTCACAGCTGCCGCGTCGTACGATTTGTATATCTTAAAGTGAAATAGTGAGTCATTATTTTATAGATAAAAAAAGCAAAGCAAAACACAAACAGTGAGGCACAACAACTCACCTGCACCACAGAAACGAGCACAATTGAATTTTTGTTCATTGAGATACAATTGTCGATTACTGCCACAGATTGGATTATATTCGGGCGTTGTGGGACAACTACTTAAACAATTGATAAACTGTTGACTTGGTGCCGAAGCTGCCTGGACAAATGGTGCCACAGTTGCTATCACTGGTTGATTATTAACCAGCACAAAGTCACCGATTGTGCGTAATGTTGGTCTTGCTGTCACTGTGGGTGAACTTGTGGTAGTGGCAAATACTAGAGCATCTTGTGTGGATACTAAATGGATAAGGGGGGCACAAGCCATTAAAATTAACAAATAGTTGGACATTATTAATAAGGAAGAGGAGAGATATATGTAGAATATTACGGCGTTTCAACTTGTAAGCTTTAAGGTTGAGCTTGAACTAAGCCAAGTTAGTTGTTTACCTAGTTTAAGCTTATGATTTCACGGGACTGGTTTTTCGATTACTGGTAAATCCAGTTCGATCAATCGCAAAATGTATCAGCTATCTATATATATATGCAATTGACTGCGATAACATAATGCGGGGCTATCCCAATGGCTATCAACAATTTCCGCTATCTATAGAAGCTTGTCTTTTGGGAATTTTCACAACACTCTTCAGTGAGCAGAATTTTAATCAATTTTATTATTCGTTTCAATTAAATTATAATTAGCCAATAAAAATGGAATTATATGGTGCAGCAGTAACACGAGGACCAGGCATCGAATATGTTGGTGATACATATTGCATAGATTTCTCTAGCTTCCTATAGGCAGCTGATCTGTAACCAATGGTAGCTAAAAAATCATAGAAATGCTGATAAGTTTGATTCAAATTAAGCTGAGGCAGCTTACAGTTGGAAGTTGGTGGCATAGTAATGGCAGCTTTGTCTTCATCATTGGCAATCAAATGCGGATTAAGCGCACGTTGCAAACATTTTCCCATATGAATACCACGTCGGGGTCGACCACAGCGGCAAACTTCAAGCAGACTCTTATGCATTTCCGGTGAAATATAGTAAGAGTCGCCCTCACCATTATGCACATATGGGCAAAGCTCTAAAATTATTGCAGGATCAATAATAATAAAGTAAAGTTATGGCTAAATACGTGGCGCAGACCTTGTAATTTAAGTTTCTCCTTAAGCTGTTTATCAATCTCATCCTGATGATAAAATTTATTGGTTTCCGGATCAGCAAGTTTAGTCCAAATACGAGAATAATTACTACGTGCTTTGTGCTCCTTAAGCACCATTTCCTTGCTATACAACAAAAATATTATGTTAAATCTAGCTATAATTTAAAATTTATTTATTTTTTTACATACACTTTGCCAATCAATTTAGCGGGATCCATTTCGAGCTACTTGAATGTTACAAATAACTGTGAAAAATTCAACTAGCAATAATTTGCAGTTTTTTTTTTACCTTGGCAACAAAACAAACTTAAAAACGTTGCACAGGCAACGGCAACGGCAAATAAAAAAATAAAATAATTTTCAATGTAATTATTTTGTTTGGATATTTTCATCTTTATTATCATTATCATTATTATGTTTGTATGTAATATCGGAATTTGTAATTTGAATTGTAATTTGTTGTTGTTGTTGTTGTAATTTCTTTGTTTGTTTATCGATTGATTTTTATGAAATAAATTGTAGAAAAATGCAACAAAAATACATTTTCCCCAAATATTTTGTAGCTAAATTTTGCATTATTTAGATAATTATGAATTTTTGTGTTGTTCTTTTTCTTTTTATTATTTTTTTTTTTTACTGTACGAGATAATATATTATTAATTAATTAATATTATTGTAATTATTATTATTTTTATTGTAATAATATTGTTTTACACAATAAACAAGCTTGAAATTTACACTTTTAGTGCCTAACTATTAATTTTTTTTTTAGTACATTTTGCGTATAATTTGATTTATATCCCTTCATTTTCATCTTCTCATTTAACACTATAAAGTTAGAAAAAATCTTGCAATTAAGTTATAGAATAGATATATATATAATTATATATATGTAGAATAGGATAGTACGTAAATTTATATACATGTATATATATATTATATGCGAAATTTGAAAGGGCGAATGCAAATAAGTTTTTTCTTTTCTTTTTCTTTTTGTTTTTCGTTTTTTTTTTTGTTTATTTTTGCGGCACATTTTTTTTTTTTATTTTTTTGATCAATATGATTAAATTTTTTTTATTTTATTTTTTTTTAGTATATAATATTTATAAATAATGCATATAATGCATGCTGCTTGCGCCTTAGAATAAATCGTATGCTTTTCGATAGTATATTTTTGTATTTTTAAGATTGCGTTTAAAAAAAATCCGTTAAATTTTTTTACTTGTATTTACAATTAAAGTTTGCATGAATTTATGAATGGAGAAAAAAATAGCACTGTACACCACTGTGCTGTGCTTTTTAATATCTCATTAAAAAAAAAAAGAAAAAGGTGCCAAGAGTGAGAGAATAGTTAAGTGTATACATAGGGAAAGAGTATGTTAAATTCTAATTACAATTTATAAGCATCGTATTTTTTTTTTCGCTTTTCTTTTTCTTTGAGTTTTGTTGTTGATCTTAAGTTATATACAAGTCGCTGATTTGTTTACTATATAATATTTATATATATATATTTATATGATAAATTGCTAAATGCAATGCAAGTCCTTGGCTTGGACGACGACGACGAAGATAATGATAGTAAAGGTGGCGCATTTAAAAAAATTTTGACAGCGGACAGACATATGAAATACAGTCAAAATACATTTACACTTTTACTTAAAAGTTAGACAACATACACTTTAGCCTAATATATAATAATTAATAATTATTAATTATAATAATAATAATAATAATAATAACAATTTTGCCAATTGTCGCACATTTTAACGATTTTGGCTACAATAACAGTTTACAGTTAATGTTTTACAGTTATACAGTTTTACAGTTGTTGTTTTGGTAACACACACACTCATCATCATCATCATCATCATTATTTTATCTCTGCTTTACACTGTGCTCTGCTGCTTATGCTTTCATTTCTGTTGCACAGTTTGCATTTTTTTCTATTAACTGCATTTTCTTTTTCTCTTTTGCTTGCATCATCATCATTAATTCTTATTTCATTTACTGTTACACAATATATATATAATATTTATATATATAATAATAATAATTATATATATTATTTTTTTTTTCATTAAAACAAAAAGTCAGTCCATAGTTTTGGTTTTTTTTTTTTTTTTTTTATCAGATCGGCATTAAATTATGTTGCACGCTCGTGACGTTGATGATTCCATCTAACTAGCTATTCTATCTAACCGTATCCGTAAATCCGTTTAATCATTATCCGTTATCCGTTATATCCGTCATTCCATTTTTTATATATATATATTTATCTATATTCTTATCCGATTTTCTTAGCGTTGAGTTGACGTTTTTATTCACATTAACACGTTTAACGTTTAGATTTTCATAAAAAATCGTTCTCACAATATGCCATTCGTATAATATTGATAACCATCGTAAAGTTTTGTTGATAGACTCTTTAATGAGTCTTGTACAAGCTGTTCAACTTTACGTTCCATTTCCTGTTCAGTTAAATTCATATGAAAGCGTTTACGGAGATTCTGTACGGTGCCGGAGCAGCCATTTTTAAAGCATGGCAAATGTGCATCTATAATTAAAAAAAAGAATTATTTCATTAATAAATATATATATAAATATATTTCATAATACTTACTGCTGCGCATGATTTCTACAAAATTGATAATGCGATCCATATGCTTGCGCGCTGACATCATGCCAACGAGCAGCAAACGATTAAATTCACGCCAATGTTCAGAGCTAGTGCCGCCCATGACATCGACAAATTCATGTGTGAGCTTAAACGGTGATTGCTCAAAACCTGCAGGCAATGAAATAGAGATATATATTATACTATATACAGATTTTTTAATTTTGCAAAAAATTTACCCAAATTCTTTGGCGATATGCTAAGAATAAAGCCGAAATCAATGTGTATTATGTGACCATCCGAATGAAAGAGTATATTGCCATTATGTCTGCAAAAAGTAAATCCAAAAAAATATATATATTAATTTCTCTATAGATCTAGGAGTCTATATGCTCAACGTACCTATCCTTAACTTGCAACAGATAGGATATCAAACAATATGCCGCACAGCTCTGTACAAAATTCTTTTGTGCACGTCGAAAACTATCGCCCGTTGGCGTGCCATATTCATCGATAAAATAATCACGCAATGATTTATTAGAATTCTTTTTGATTTGATGCAATGAAACAGTATTTAAAATTGGTTCAATTAAACCGCTATCATTTGATAAACAAATGATTTTATAGGGTCGCACCCAGAGATCTACATGCTCTTCCAGCCAAATGATTTTGAACATCTGCAAGTTTTAAATTAGCATTAAAATTAATTTTGAAATTTCAATTTATGTTGCGTACCTCCAACAGCTGTGTGGCCATTAGTTCTTGCCGCAAATCATCGCCACATTTAACAATCGCTGATAGTAAACGCCAATTGGATAAATGACCATAAGGTGATGATTCACGTATGAGTTTCTCCTTCTCATCCCAAGGTTCCTAAAATTAAAGCAAAGCATAAGTAAAAAAAAATTACTGTTGCGCAAAAAAGACAAGACAAACCTTAAGTGCTGCTGCCGATGGATCCTCGGGATCATTGCTAAAGGATTTTGTATTCTCACAGTTTAAATTATTACAATGTCGCGTACGCACATCGCCAATGTTAAACACAACCGGAGTACCTGCAGGCAAGTAAAAGTGTTAAAAGATTTTCTTTAACTACTGTGTTAGCTAGAAATATATATATTTACCCTGATCCCTAGAGTCGCAAGAGTCCAAGGACATGTGTGATATGGCATCACGTTCACTATTCTTACGCATCGTTAAATATTGTGCTGTTATTTCATCATCTTCCTGTGACCAAACATCATCCTCCTGCAGCTGTAAGCCGCCCAATGATAATAAATTACCATTGCTCGTTCCCATTGCAGCTGTGCTGTTGCTGCAACAATTATGTGCAGCAGGTTCACCATTACCACCCTCTGTATGCGACGACTGTGATTCCGATGGTTTTTTACGTCGACAACTGGAACCATGATGACTACTGCTACAGCTTGAGGTGCGACTACAACTAAGATGTGGATGTGTATTTAGGCAAGCAACGCCTTCCAGATGTTCCTCACTCTTTGTATGACGCAGTGATGGCATCATTTTCGGTATCAATGGCGATGTATAAATGTCGGGTACTTCGACAACCTCCACATAGATAATGTAAGGAGTTTTATCCTTGGAATTGAGCACAGCAGTTTTCTCCTCTGTAATACGCACCACATGATGCGGAATGTCCGAATAGAGTGGCAACCAAACACGTGCCGGTAAATTCTTATTTATCAAATTCAATGACATACGTAACGCTGATGTTTTCTCTGCTTTTGATGGTAACAATGTTAGATTTTTGCCAACATTCATTAAAGCTTTCATAAATTCCTTTTGTGGCGCTGTCTTCGGGGCACCACAATTGCATAGTGTACGCTGTCCAAGTAAACCATTAACCTGACCACGCACAGTTTCAAAGCATGTACAACCATTATCAAAGGCACGGCCAGAATTTAAATCACCAAGACATAATTTGGCAGGAGTTGTGGGCAATGTTTGTGTTGTATACGGCGCCTGCTGATACATCCGATGACTACTGAGACTTAACATGTGTGGACTACGTGTAGAATCTGCAAGCAGCACAGTGGCATCCGATTGAGAACGATGATGTGTCTTTTTGACAAGCGCAACAGCTGGTATATCTAATTTTCCACCAGTTACTGCATGATAATGCTGCTGCTGCTGATGTTGACGATTATGTTCCTTCTTGGAGAAGATTTCTTTCATTAATGCCAACTTGGATTTACGACTACTGCCAAGGGAATCAATTTGATAATTATATGCCTCCAATAGCCATAAACATTTCAATGAGAAATCAACAGATTTACGACAACGTATCGTTAAATATGGATCCAAAACTTCAGCAAGTTCATCCATTTGTATATACATTACTATTAACTGTGGTATATATAGATCAACTTCCTGATCCGGAAAGCTAAATATCTTATTACCAATAAAACTTAAGACGCCCGGTTCCTTGGAATAGAATAAATAATGTACAGCGAAATGTATATTGAAGACGGGGGATTCAAAGAAACGCAATAGTCCGCTAGGACCACGCTCGCCACCCGATGTTTGCTGTGCTGCTGCATTGTTGGCATTTGCGGCACGTTCACTTATGAAATATTTGACAACACCAGGCACTGGCACCTTAAGTTTATGCAATGAACTGATTGAGGAGCTCTTCGATAGCGATACATCTTGTCCAGCATCAACAGTTTCGGCGCCAGGTAAACGTAAATTAAGCGTACGCTCCTTTATTTTGATATCTCTTGTGGCGGACGTTGAGACGGCGGCAACTTCTGCATCTGTTGCATCTTTTTTACTGTTGTCTGTTGTTGTTGTTGTTGTTATTGTTGTTGGTGTCTCGGCGGTGGGTGTGGGTGTGTTGGCAGCTGCTGCTGCAGCGGCAGCGGCTGCTTTTTTACTCGAATTTGAGGTGAGCAAACTAAAGAATTCTTTCTTCTTGGAAATATCTGTTGGTGATTTCACTTGATGATCCTGTGGCATTACATTTGCCGTCGTTGGCGATGTGGCATTTGATGTGCTACCGCCAGCTGTTCCAATATCCTGTGTGGCATCATTGCCACTGCCACTGCCAGTCTTCTGTTTAGCAGCATTTTTCTTTTCATGATTCTCAATGATGCTTTGCGCTGTACGGAATATAACATTTTTCGTAGCACCAAAAAAGTTCTTGAATAACACTTGATCATTTTTAGTGCTCTCTGTGGGTGTGGCTATGGGTGTAGGTGTTGCTGCTGGTGTTGTTGTTGGTGTTATTGTTGCTGGCTTTGCAGTTGTTGCTGCTGCTGTTGTTGTTGATGTTGTTGTTGTTGGCAACGTTTGCTCATCCAACTCTTCCCTCCTCTGCTTCTGCTTCTCCTGTACACTTTCATCCTCATAGTCATCCAAGACTGGCTCAATCTCATTGGGTGCCGTGCCAAGCTCCAAATTGATGGCAGCCTGTGACATGTTCATCACACGATAACGCATTCGATCATTCAAATCTCTTTGCTCTTGTTCCTGTTGCAGTTGCATTTGCAGTTGTAGCTGATGCTGCTGCTGTTGTTGCTGCTGCTGTTGCTGTGCCAATTCACGCTTGGCCTGCTCCCGTTTCTGTTGCTTTTGTTTGCGTGATGGACGCAGTGTGCGACAATCAAATTCATTAGCAACATGTTGTTGCTGTTGTTGCGCTGCTACTGCTGCTGCTGCTACTGCTACCGCTGCTTGTTGCGTTGTTGGATAATATAAATCAGCTTGAAGTAGATTATAATCCTCTTCATCAATCGATGATGTTGTCTCCATCATATCGATCTCCTCTTCTTCAACATCCGCATCTCCATCAGCATCGGCATCCATTTCACCCGAATCAAGTGATTCATGTGAATGACAAATGCGATTTAATGATATTTGGTCTGATTCCGAGCCACAGATGATACCTAAAAAAGAAGAGGCAGAGGCAGAGAGAGAGAGAGACAGAGAAGGGAGAGAAAGAGATATTGGTTAGTGTGTTGATTGAATAATTCAAGACTCACATTATAAACTTGACACTCGGACAGTGAAAATTGCCAGTTTGAAAAAAAAAAAATGTGAAAATTTGGAAAATTAAAAATTTAAAATCGATAAAAATCAAAATCAAAATTAAAGCAAATTCTAGCCAGCTGTCATAGTCAAGTTTACTTTGATTTTTTTTTCAGTTTTTATTCTTACCAGAATCATCCGATCCAAGACTAGTTAAATCTTCACGTTTCTTGCTACTGCCAGCGCTACTGCAACTATTATTGCTGCTGTTACCATTACTATTGCCACTAATGACACCAATGGCAATATCTTGTGAGCGTGTTGTTACCGATTCGCTGGATTTTGGACGCATACGTAACGTAGGGCAGGAATCAACAACTTTAAAAAAAAAAAGAAAATATTAAAAAAATAAAAATTATAAATTAATTATAATATTATTTAGCTACTTACCACTGGACGTTGTTGCTGTTGCAGCTGTTGCTGGCAGCAATTCCAATGTTGGCTTCAATGTGCAGCTGGCAATGTTGGCAATGGTGGCATTAACAACTGATGTGGCAGCAGCAGCAACAGCAACAGCAGATTGCGTTGTTTCGTTACCAGCTGCTAATGTTAATGCTGGCATAGGCGGCGGGGATGTTGTTGTGGCAAGAGCGGCTGTTACACTTGCCGCTGTTGTTGCAATTTTCGAGCACATATTCGTGCTGAGTATCGATGTTGGTGAGCAAAATGTTGTCTCGCTCTCTGCATTGGGCGATGAGATTTCCACCTGCAATTGCAAAAAAAAAAAAAAAAAACAATTCTTCATTAAATCTCAAAATATGCCAAATTTTAATTTAAATACTATTCGTCAAGTGCAAATATACAACAAACGCAATAAACGCAAGCTTATCTCTCTCCTGCTTGCTCGCTCGCTCTCTCTATCTTGCACTCTCTTGGTAGTTTGCAAAAAGCTTTCAGTTACACGCTGCACTTAAAAATGTTACGGCATGCAAAGCTCTCTTGCTCTCTCTCGCTCTCATGTTATCTACATTTTAACTTTAGACGCACAGGTGCGAGCGGGATAACTGTTCATCGTTATTTAGCTTATTGCTGTTATTGCTTTTGTTGTTGTTGTTGTTCTTATTATTGTTTGTTGTTGTTCGCTCATGATAACCAGAAATGTACACAAATAGCAAAAACAGTGCAAAAAAAGAAAAAAATGTGAATAACAATGCGAACAGCGATAAAAATATAACTTAACAGATTATATAGAGTACATACATATATACACACACATACACAGACAAACAGATGTACAGATGTACATATAGTGTACGTTGCAGACTTATTGTATGTAAAATAACTTGAAAACTTTCCAAGTTCAGGTGCGCTCCACTGTACCCGCAAGGTTGCCAGAGTGTTATCGAAGGGCAGAGATTGAAACTTGCATTTGTTGTGGTCTTTCGTCGCATGAGCGAGCGGCAGGGCAGACGTACAGGACAGTTAACAAAAGCTTGTGGTGATTTACACCAACAAAATAAAAAAAAAAAAATAAATAATAATAATTATTACTCACCTCAGGTATACGTTGCAAAGCACTATCGAGACTCCGATTACGATGATGTTGCGTGTGATTGATGCGTGTATTGGTCACTTGTGAGACGGGCGGCAGCAATATGCCCATGGATCTGCAATGGCCAAAAATTAAAAAACAAAACAAATTGTCAGTGTTGTAGTTTTTTTTCTGTTTTTTGGGTATGTGTAGTTTAGTAAGAGAAAACTAAAAAAAAAAGGGAAAATCAATGAATTTTCGTCAGCATCTGTGCTGTCAGCTGGTGTATATAATAAAAAGCTTCTTTCTTTTTCTAATTTTTTTTTTTTTTTTTAGCAAAACAAACAATTTTCTTTTCTTAACGAACGCCTCAAACAATAATACAAATAAATTCCAAGTACAAATAGAAAAAACGACAGTAACAATGGCAAACATATTGAACGTGTAAAACTCTCTTCTCCCACCACACTACACAAGCACACAAAAATTGTTGTTGGGAATTTTAACTTAATTACTTTTTCCACTACGTCGTCGTCGATTTATTGCATCCGTTTTTGTTTTTGTTATTGTTATTATTGTTGTTGTTTTTCGAGAGCTTAAACGATGCGCCTTCTAAATTAAATTAGCAATATTTAGAAGGTAAACACAGCGCACACAGAAGGAACTATCGGAAACAAGTAGCACATAAAAACAATGCTCCGTGAGAAGTACAAATAAAAAAGAAAAACGAAATTCAAGAAAAAATAATAATAATAATAAAAATAAAAATAAAACACACACGCGAACGCGAGACATATAAGAGAAAGAGCGAGAACAAAAACAACAGGCGTTCGCACTTGCACGCTTGCTCGCTCTGTCGTTCGTTTTGCTAACTTTGGGTTGCCTATGAAAGCTGACAAACAGCCGCTGTTAGCGCCTGTTGTCAACATGTAATGTTAATCTAACAGCAAAATGTTAGCATTAACAGCAAATAATTTTTTTTTTTGTTGAAATGTTAATGCTCAAAATGGCACTTTTATGTGTGTTATGTGTGTTTTTGCGCTCTCTACAGCTTTTCGGAAGCTTGCAAAAAAAAAAGCGTCGGATATGACGTCGCTTTGTTTCCATTCTCTTACTGTTTGTCTCTTTCTCTCTTTTATATACTTTTGCATATTCATTGTCTGTCGCTGTCGTCTGCATTTAATTTAAAGCATACGCAAAAATTATTAAAGACAGTTTATAATGTGTCATCAATATTATTTTCTTTTGTTTTTTTTTTGTTTGACAAAAGTCTAGAAAATAATAAAAACAAAAACAATGAAGCAATGTTTAACAAGCCTGCTGAAATATTTGAACGCAAATCTAGCTTTTTATCTATGGCAATTTATGACAATTTTGCATGATAAGGTTCGGTAATCGATTCACGAGCCACTTATTATCGTCATAAACACAAACACACATACACTGATATACACATACGCATACTAAGTCAATGGGAATTTCAGTGGTTACGACAGTTCAGAGTCGACCTTGATGGGAGTTGGGACAAGCGACCTTTTTTCTAAAGACAAAAGGACGCTACAGGTGGTAGAAGAAGAAGGAGAGGAAAGAGTTGATGATGAGTTTGGGATTTTTAGTTTTTTTTATGTCTTTTTTTTTGTTGTAAGAGATAGCAGTAAGTGTAATAGATAATAATATGAAGTATGATTATAAATACAAGTTTGTGCACTTGAAATGACGTAAAGTTGCGTCAGGTTGCAAAACAAAGAATACGTATACGCCGCATATGTCGCGTAGTGAGAAATATGCCGAATGCCTAACAAAGCAAAGTTTAAAGTTCACTAAAACTATCTCTCTCTCTGTCTTTGTTTCTCTTAGTGTTTGCTAAATGTTTTATTTTTCTAGTTAATTTTCTAGCATTTTATCTTAGAGTTTCTTCCGTTTGAAACCGCAGCCTGTTGTTGGACGAGCAGCGAAAAGGGAAATATAAATGCACTTAAGCAGGGATAAATTGTATACATTGTAGATATATGTATGTGTGTGTGTGTGTGTGTATAAAATATATATAGTATAGTTATTTGGCACAAACAAAGGAATAGAGTGCACAGTGTGAATCTCATCCCTTGCATTTCACTTGCTTTTCTGACTAAGATCTCGGCCTTGTTGTCTGCTGGCAAAGTGCCAGCGCCAGTGTGTGAAAACAAGACAAGACTATATACCTTATATACCTTTTGGCTTATAGTATATATATATATATATATATATATATAGCTAGACACTGACTATATATCCATCATGTCCATGTGTTGCTACTATTGCTGCTTTCTTTGTTTCCTGCTGCTGCAGCTTGCGCTACTACTATCAACTTTGCCTGCTTAGTTTACGTGCTCTTTTGTGCACGAGTTGATTGGCCGTGAACAATGTGGCAACAACAGTAGCTAACAAAAACAACAACAACAACAATAGAATGTGTATATAGATATATGTATGTATGTATATATATTGGGGGAAAGTGCAAGTGTAAATGAGCCGGGAGGAAGTAACATTAAACCGAAACGCAAACGTATCGAGGAGGCAAGTTGAGGCACAAGAGTCAAGTTGTCTGTGTGTGTGTCGAGTCGAGTCGAGGCAAGAGTCTTCCTGCCCCTTGACAATGTGTAACAAAAAAAAAAGAGCATAAACAAGAGCTTCCTAATGGCAATCAATTGTTCTTGTTGTTGTTGTAGTTGCATGTTGAAAAAAAGTATAAAAAAGGAAAGGCTGCTTGTCTTGATTTTGCTTTAAATCGTTTAATTTTTTTGGACAGTTGTTGTTGTTGTTGTTGCGTTTATTGCTTATTCGTATTGCTTAACTATAATTTATTATATATGTACATATAGTCAAAGTTCTTATTGCATTATATCTACTTCGTAAATCTCTCTACTTTAGACTTAAGCAGCTCAAAATATTCAGTGTTGTTTATCTTTTGGCTTACTTAAAATGCAATTTATATAGTCCATAGGATATATGTACATATGTCTTTTACTATATATATATATATATATATATATATATATATATATATATTTATTAGTTTGAACTGTGTTTCGGTTTTCACATTCACGTTTTAGGGCAAAACACACATTATTTAATATGCAATGCGCGACTATGATTGTGACTGTCATTTATCGTCTAATAATTTGTATCTGTATCTATATCTGTCGCAGTTGCTGTTTCCATATCTGTAGCTGTATCTATATCTGTTTGCTGTTAGTCTGTCTTCATCATTGTCGCTTATTGAGTTTATCAAGCAGTCAAACATACACATACACACACATTCGAAGCACATTCCAGACATACCAAAGCATGACAACACATTAGTTGTTAAATTATTTACACATTTGCATTCATTTGCAATCCAATGAACTGCTACGGCAGCAGCGGCATTTGGAGACTGCAGTCACTGCCACTCCTCCCCCGTCTCCAACTCTTCACTCTTAGGCAAGTCACGTCTCATATGTCTTTTACGTAATTGCAGCTCAAACTCAAAAATTGGGAAATTTCAAATGGAATACACCTTCTCTATCTCTTTCTCTCACAATCGCTGCTCCCCCGCTGCTGTCTAACAGTTGAAGGTCACTGGCCCAAAAAAAGTGACTTTGGTGAATTGAAAATGGTTTTTTTTTTTTTTTTGCGATTTTGCATTTGTTTAAAAGTAAAAAGTCAAAGCTGCAGCACTCTATGAATCTTTTAGTAGCAGCATATGTTGCTGCTGTAAACTTTATAATTAGTTGTAGCTACTACTTAATGTGTTACTTAAGTTTAATGAGTTCTAGACACAAGTGGGATTTAATATATATATTTTATTTATAATACACTTTACTTTCATTTTGATATCAAGTTTAATTACTTCATTAATTTACTGATCAAAGTTTGCTTTATCTTTCTTCTCTTTCTCTCTCTCTCTCTGTCACTGTCTTACAAGTTTGTTTTTTACTACTTACTTTCAATGTGAATCTTTGATGACATTTGACTATTGCAATGCTATTATAACTGATAACTATTCGCTTTCACTGCCTTTTATTTGTTTGTTTATCTCTATTGCTGTCTCACTCTCACTCTCACTCACTCCCTCTCTCTCTCTCTCTCTCTCTTTGTCTGCTTGTCTCTGTGTTTTTGTTTGCTTCATGTTACATGTCAATGTTTTTTTGTGACTCTTTTCATTAGTTTTTCTTTTTTACGTTTTTTTTTTTTGGGTTCAGCGACACATGACGTTGCATCTTTGGGTTTTAAGCCATATTACACATGAATATTTCACAAAGTCTGTTGGCCAACTTCCGTGTGTGTTGAATGATGATGCTGCTGCTGCTGTCGATGTCACATTTGCTGCTGCTACAGCTGCTGCTGCTGCTGTGAATGAACTAAAGTTGAGCTAATCTGTTCATTCATCATTCGCGCAATATTGATGTTGTTGCAGCAGTTAAAAAGTGCTAGAAGTAGCAGCAACAGCAACAGCAGCAGCAGGAAAACTAAACGCAGCATTGCCCAAGGGTATCAAATGTTTATTTTTTCTTGCTGTTGTTGTTGGAGTTGAGTATTTGCTTCGCGCTTGGCTTGTAGGTGGCAGTGGCAGGCATGGCAAGTTGCAGTGCGGCATAAAATTCACATTTTACAACTGCAGCAGCAGCAACAGCAACAGCAACAACAGCAACAACAATTGGTAATGACAATGAAAATGCCAAGAGCAAAAAATTGAAATTTTCTAGTCATTCGCTGTCTGTTTCGCTGACTCCCTCACGCTCTTTCTCTCTCTCTCTCTCTCTCTCTCTCTCGCTCTTACTCTTTTATTGTCAGTTGCACTGTTTGCTCCTTTACGCTTTTGTTTCTAGCTGCAGCTACATTTCTCCCTCTCTCTCTCACTCACTCTCTCTCTCTATGTATCTCTATCTATTTCTCTACCACATTTGCATTTCCCCCGTTTGTATTAAATGCCATTGAACTTTGCCAAGCGCCCGTGAATTTTGCTTTTTGCTGCCATTTTGCCAATTTGTGGGCGCAGCGTAGAAATATACACAACTTGTGAATATTTTGATATTATAGCACTATCATGATATATAAATATATCTACTTGTATCTCTACAGTTTGTTATATATATGCTAAATGAATGATTTACTGTCAGCAGTCTTGGCCTCATTTTTTTTGTAAAGTTCTCTTCTTTATATTTATTTTTCATGCTTCATATTTTCATGTCGAAAATCCTGTTGTTGACAGCTTCAAAGAAAATAAAAATACTTGCTGCGCTGTGCACCTTTTGCTGCTTGTTTTTTCTTCCATTGCTGCTACCTATGTCAAGGTGTGACGACATGCGGCAGCCACAAAAGCCGCATCTACTCGCCGCTCGCAAGGCTGCTAGCTAGTGTGCGCGCACAACTGTCGCTGCGCAGGGTGTGGCAGGATACAGATACACACAGACAATAAAATACACACAAACACACGCACACACACATACAGACAGGCAGAGATAGAGAGAGAGAGAAAGAGAAGCATTTGAAACTTGATTTCTCGAGTGACATTTTTTTTTTTTTTTTTGCAATATTAATAGCAGAAAATCTATTGATGCTGAGAGACAGACAGACAGACAGACATACATATATCATGATAAGCTTGTAGAACTATGCACAGCTTGCAGCTGTGTAAGCTTTGGCATATAAATGATTGTATGAATGAGAATATATATATATATATTTTCGCTTGCGTTTCATTTGTTCAATTGTATAGCAATTGTCCAGCTATCAACTTCACATGCCACACACACACACACTGACAGACTCACAAGTGTCTATATATCGAAATTTTATCCCTATGCATCATCAGCAAAGAATGCAGCTTGTATAAACTTCCGTTCCATGTGTGTGGCACAGAAAAAAAAAATACTCAATAATAAAAAAAAAATACAAATATATATACTAAATAAATAATATATATATATATATATATATATATATATATAGTATATATAAAGTTTAGTATATGTTATCAACTTGAAAGAATTCCCAAAACATATGTTAACAAGACGCAAGTCCTGCCTGTCTGCCCTCTCTCCCTCTTCCACATTGGCGCAAAGCGCACAATTTGCAATTCCAAATTAACAAATATCAAATATATATATATAAATATATAGCATACGATATGCTGTGGCGCATTTTATGGTCTCCCGCTACATTAAGGAACGGAATGTCGCCTATAAATAAATCGTAAGCAATAATTGCGCATATTTTTCTTTAAAGGAAATTGCGAAAACTCGTACACAAAATAATTATTGTAAATATCTGTGCTGCAAAATATTGCATGCAAAATATTAAAAAAAAAAAAAAAAAAAACAAAAAAATATTCTGAAAATATTTCTCATACTCATGCTCAAGGAACTGTAAAAATATGCAGAAATATTTGAAATTTTATACTTGAATGAAATAAAAGCGAAAAACTAAATTTTTCCCCTATAGCAAATTTCAAATTTGTTGTTTGTAAAATGTGTCAAAAAAAAAAGAAGAAAACTTTAGCTAGCTAAAATTTATATTATTTATTTCAAGTTCTTAAATAGTTTTAATTTAATAAATAGAAAAAAGTTTTTAGAAATATTTTAATACTAAGTTCTTCATAGAGCTTCCTTTGCATAGTTTAATTTTCTTATTAGATTATTTTTCATGCAAGTTTTTAAAGTTCTTTGGAATAGTTTTATTCAAGCAGAAAAATTTTTCCAACAGTTTTCCATAGTGCTATGACTTGTATAATTTACATATAGATAAACAAACACACACACACACACACACACACATACACAACTGCAAACGACTTTTAATGACTTACATATGTAAAACTGGCTGTGAATTGAAATTGAGGGCCATTGCCACATGCCACATGCAATTGCAAGAAATGCTAAAAATCGTTTTCAATAAACAATTGCAATGAGTTGTGCAAAGCACAGAGCCCTGTCGCGCCTGCGTGTCGCAAACCAATTGGGTGGTGCAACAAATAACAACAACAACAACAAACAGTAGAAGAAGCAGCAGTTGTAGACAAAAGGCAAAGTGGCAAGTAACAGAAGGCGGCAACTTGCATGCAGTCAATGGGCCATAGCATGCCTAGCAGCAGCAGCAGCAGCAGCAGCAATAGCAACAGCAGAAAATGACGTGACGTGTGGCGCGACAGGCAGAAAGTTTTTGACGCCATTGTGGTAATTTCTGCAGGGAAAAAGCGACGACAACAAATTGAAGTGGGGAAAACTCGTATAGGCGCTATGAGACTTTTACAGCTGTGTCTGTCGTTGCGTCGTTGCGTCGCTGCGACACGGACGCCAGGTTGCAATTTAACCAAATGGGCTGATAGCGACTGATGGCAGTTTAAGGCGTGGCAGCGCCACAGACAGAAGGCAGGGCATGGATAGTTTGCGTGTACGGTTGGCTGGCTGACTGACTGGCTGGTTGCCTGGCTGAAACGGCGTCAGTTTTCCGGTTTTTGGGACGCCAAATGGAAATGGTCAATGATGGCTAAAAACCAAGAGATAGATATAATAATATATATATACTCTATACTCTATAGAGAGTTGTAAGCTTCGTATAGCAAGGAGGAGGTAAAAAGTTCCCCCAAACGTGGCAAGGAGACTAATGAGACCTGTTGTCGTTGTTATTGTTATTGTTGTTTTGTATTTATGATTGCCATTAAGTGTTACCGCAATGCCGCACCCAACTCTACAAAAGGCGCAGCAATTTGCCCGCTCCTCCAAACTGTTGGGACGTAGATACAAGGTTGGGATGTCTGGGAAGTTTAGAGGAGAAACTGTTGCCACTGATTGACGCTGTCAATTATTCAATAGCGCTAAAAGCCTCTTTATTTTTTTTAAGAGCTGGCCCCCAAAAGGTTCGGTTTTCACTCTTCATTCGACAGAGCGTCCCCCCCCCCCCTTTCTGTCTCTTTATCATTACATTTTAATTGCCTTGACTGACTCGTCTTCGGCTTCTTTCACTTTCGAAATTTTGTTGGGAAAACGTTCAGGTGTTAAATGCTAAACTATGCAAAGAAAATAATCAAAAATTACATTAACATCAAAGGTCAACCCCAAAAAAGGTTGCCTCTCTATTTATACTCCATCCCCCCAAAAAAAAGGCACAAAAACTTTGCACACAAAATTAGTTGGGAATTTCTTGTTATAAAACGAAACAATTGAGGGAAGGAAACAGTTTATTATACTTGGCCAAGCAAGCCAAGGCTAGCAGGACAAAGTCAACATTAGTATAAATTAGACATTGGTTGAACGTTCAACACCTTTTGGTTGTGCACCCCTTGTTATGGCTAACTCTGACATGTTGCATGTGGCCATGAAAGAATTCATGGAATTGTCGATAGACTTAATAACAAATGGAAATAATGTAATTTCATTCTTTAAGCTAAGCAGCTACGACTACAAGTTGAAGTGTTGGAATTTCTCACGATTGACCAGCATTTGCATATTTCATTAGAAGCGTTTAATAGCAAATAGAGCTTTTGCCTTGCATAACAGTATGCGCTGCTTAGGTAAGAGCTTAACAGCAGCTGTTAATTAACAGTTGATGGCTTAATTAACTCAATGTTAATTAAAATTGTCAATAAATGCAAACAAAAAGAGAACAAAATGTTAACATAATTCAGCACTGTTAATATTTAACAGCGCTCTGTTAACTGTACAACTTAACAGCTGTAGGCTTAACATTAACATTAATCATTACTCACCTGAAATCTAAGCTCAAATTCCTTTGATGCGTTGAAATGCGTTTCGGTGGTTGACCGCCAACTGTTTGTCCGCCCATTTGGCCGGCAGCTAATGCTGGCGCCACACTTAAATTGCTGCGTCCATGTACGGAGGGCATAGATTGATTAAATCCCCGACTAAGACTTAAACGTGGCTTTGAGTAACGCGCATGTTTGGGTGTATTTGCTGCCGACGTACTGATTGCTGGCGTTGAAGACGTGCTACTACTTGCTGCTGTGGCAGCAACGCTTAGTGGCAATGTTAGGGGCGGTGCCTTTAAAAATGCTGGCACATAATCTTCGTGTCCCGACGACGATTGCACAACTACTGGTGATGCCAATGGCGTTTGGCTGCTATTCTCACCATTTGCTGTACAGACTTGTAGCTGCTGCTGCTGCTGTTGCTCCATGCTATTATAACTGCAATTGGATTTAGTTTGTGGCGGGGCGGCAACAACCGTTGGACTATGCACCACGGTACTATTGCTATGTTCACTGGAGCTGCTCGTGCTATTGCATGCGGCTGTTGAATGTTCCGAATTATCATCATCATCTGGTGCCGCTGGACTCAGTCTACCACCGCAGGGTAATGCACACATATCCATGTTACCATTTTCAGCTAATGTTAACTTGCCACTGACACTGCCACTGCCACCGCCATTGCAATTGCCATTTGCTTTGCCATTCATATTATAATCTGAATGTGTTGCATCTGTTGTGGCACATGATAAACGCACCATGGCTGGTGCACAATGATCAACAACATCGGAGCTTGTATCGTTGGCATCTACTAAATTTCCTGGACGGACAATTAATAATTCACCATCATGCAGATCTTCAGCAGCGACAGCAACAATTGGTGATAATAATTTATTTGCAGATTCTATTTCACGTATTTGCCGTAGATATTGATAGCCATTATCTTGTGCCACCGGTTTCTTGCGACCGACACTGGCAATGCTTAGACCAATACTGCTAAGACTGCTGCCACCATTTTGTTTTAATTCATTTGTGGCATTAGCTGCTGTTGCATTTGATGCTGCTGTTGTATTGTTGCTGCTGCTGTTGTTACTGTTACTGCTACTGCTGCTGCTGTTGTTGCTGTTTGAGTTGTTGCTCTTTTTGGTTTTAAATGCTGACATGACGGAATTCATTTTGATTGCGTGAGTTTTTTTTTTTTTTTTTTTGCAAAGAGTTTTTGGAGTGTGAAAAGTGAAGAGGAGTTGCGCGTTTAGAGTTGAGTCTTTCAAGTGTAGAGTCCTTGAGTTTTCAAGTCTTAGTTTTAGACTTATTTTTTTCTTTATTGCTGTAAGTGCAAATTTTAGTTAAGATTTGAACTTTGTTCCTGTTGTTGTTGTTGCTGCTGTTGTTGCAGAGCCAGTTTTATTTGCATCTGCTGCTGCTGCTGCTGCTGTTGTTGTGGTTGCTGCTTTTGCTCTTGCTGCTGTTTACGACTCATTTTGGTTTAGAATATTATTATTATATATATATATGCTATATATATATATTATGAGCGTTATATTTGAGTCATTCTCAGCATGTTTCACTGCAAAGAGAGAGAAAGAGAGAAAGAGAAAAATAGGGTTAAAATATAAATTTATGTCAATTAGTCAATTTGTTATCAATTGTAAGTTAAATAGAGACGCCTATACACTGAGACTACCCCCACCCGCTGCCAACAGCTAGCTGCTAGCTTTTAGCCGACAAACACAACATTTGAGTCATGCTTGTTGTTTGTCTTGCGAATTTTCATCATAATGAGAGCGTAGAATACATAGGAAGGCGGCGACTGACTGTTTACTTGGCGCCTAAACTCATAAAAACTGGCTGACAACAACAACAACAATTGAAGTGTCCTTGAATTGAAATACACACAAAAATTGCGAACCGTTTCCTATGTAGCTTCCTCTATCGACATTTGCCTTCCCCTAATGCCACATATAGCGTTCCTTTAACGAGTTTCTCTTCTCTTTGGCTTATTGCTATAATCATTTTTCGTTGCTATTTATTTATTTTTTGTTGTTCTTCTTCTTCTTGTTGTTGTTTTGCTTTTCTTTCTATATTTTTCTATATGAACAAACACAGCAAAAAAAAAAAAAAAAATAAAATAAGAGGAAAAAAAGGCAAAAATCTCTGGCACATGACCAAATGCAAATCAATGACGGCAAATTTATATAAATAAATCTTGTTCGTATGAAATCTAGACGCGGTCAAGTGGCCATGAAAAGATATTAAGACGTATTCTATACACAAACACATATACTCTACATCTGTGTGTGTGTGTGGCAAATTAATATATTGTTCATATGATGTATATATTTTATATACTAGCTCAAAGCACAAAATGAACTGCAAATGAAACAAAAAAAAAAAAAAAAAAAAATTTGCAAAGTGACGGCAAATTTTTTTTAGCGATAGTATCGATTGTTAAACTGAACTTGAACTTAATATAAAGTTTGCTAAGTTTTAATATCAAATTTATAGAAATATTATATACATATATATTACTATAAATATCAAGAAATATATATATATATATGACGTTGATCTTTATTTATTTATTTATATGCTTAGCTAAAAGCAGACTTGAACTTAATCATAATTTATATATAAAGAAATTTATATGAATTAAATTTATATACACATTGAGATCATTGGCATCTATAAATATAATTTACATACTAAGCATTAGAATTCTCTTGAATTTTCTTTGACTTTTTCTTTTTTTTTTTTTTTATATATATTATATGTTGACTGTTGTCGCTCACTGTGTCGCAGTAGCGCTAACGACCTAATGGTTATTCGTCATCGTTTTTAATGCAGAATTCAACGAAAATTGTTTTTGTTTTTTGTTTTTTGAGGTACAAACAAATCGTACAAATTGTGTCAACACGCGCAATGATCAAACATTTAACTTTTTTTTTTTGTTTTTTCAAGGTAAGCGCTGGGCCAATGCACTGTTAGCTTACGGCCTTGACCTAATTCCCATATTAGTCGTTTTATTTATTTTACTTTTTTTTTTTTTTTTTTGGTCACTTTCCACTTTTAACTATCTATCGATTTGTGTCACTGCATGAACGTGAGAAAGTCGTCAACCAGCTATTGGACTTAACAGAAAACAGAAAAATTATATAGTGACAAAATGTCTAAAGACTTGTCCAAACATCCCTCAATTGTTTTTTTTTTTCCATAACCATGGCTGCTCGCAGCCGTCTTCTCTCTGCATCTCTATGAAAACTGTTGACTGTATTGCACCTTGTGCTCGTTTTTCTTTCTTTCTTTCTTTTACTCTTTACAACAGACGCACACACATACACATTCAGTATTTATGAGCTGCTGCTGCTGTTGGGCTGACCCCAATTATGCATCCAACCCCATGTCATGTGCCGCTCGCTCTTCTTGCAACCCTTTTTGCTCTGTATGCCTCCCCCCCGCTGACATTCATTGCAATCACATAACCTCAATCTAAGCACAATCTGCATCATGTGCCAAATAACTATACAATAAGCGTGCAGTTTCCTCTCTCTCTCTCTAGTCGTTCTACCTCCCCCCCTTTGATGAAAGGCGCATGCATATATAGTATGAAAAGTGGGCGTATTTTGTTGGCGTGTTGATCCAACAAGTGACATTGTTATTGTTATTGTTATTCTTATTGTAATTGTTGTTGCTTTTAGCATCCTCTATGTACTTAATTTTGCCATTAAAAATAGAAAACAGTTTCAACATTAACAAGAAAGGAAAAATAAGAAAAGCAAAAAGAAAAAAAACAAAGTTAATTTAGAATTGAAATTGAATTTTCTGCGCAATTTCCCCCCAATTGTGAATCAGCATTATCTATTTATATAGCATAACGTAAATTATCTATGACAAATGGTACCAAATTCTAAGCAAATCAATCAATATTGAATGTAGCTCCCGTCCCGTGTCCCGTTCTGTCCCAATGCCAAGAGATATCAAAATTTTGGTAAATTAACCAAAAGACTTTAAGATTCAACAGTTACGTGCTAAAAGTTATTTCTATAGCAAGAGATAATTTTTTAAATTTTTATAGCTTATTAATATAAGAAATTTAGATAAATTATAGAAAATATTTAGATCATTTTATATATAATATTAATAATTTTACAGGCAATATGAATGTCGGAGGTACGAGCTGCATTGCAATTTAGTCAGTGAAAAATTGAAATTATCCGACTAAAATTTACAGCATTTCTGTTTAGCTTTGATTTATGCATGTCCAATCGCACTACTATATCATATAGCAACAAATCGGTCAAAAATTTACGTTTTTTTTTATGAAAAAATTTATAGCTTAAGCTTGAGGTCTTTGACATGCTAAAAATAACTTTAATTTCTTGATTTTTTTTTTGTACAAAAAATATAATAAAATAAGCATGTTTAAGCTTTTTGATTAGACATATGCATAAAATGGATTAGAGTTTGATTGGATCATCATCTTACATTGAAAGAAAAGCAGACATGTTTTCTTGCACGTCAAATACTTATTAACAAAAAAAGAGAAACAACAACAACAAGTAGATGCAAAAAGTTGGTGTCGCCCGACTAATCAGATTAGCAATTAAACGGACAACATACATGGCATGGCATGGCATGGCAAGGCATGGCAAGACACATGGCTAATTAAATAATGCGATGAGTAGTAGTAGTTCAGCCACAAACAGTTTGTAATATACAAATATATATATATAACATAATATAATATATGTGTATATATATAAGTATATATAGCGGCTATATATATATATATATATCTATATTATACATGCACCTCTCACTTTGCCAACTCAATGACCTAATCAAAAGAAATGAAGAGACCATGTCGCACTTCACACACAATGTTGCTGTTGTTTTGCTTGTTTCTTCTGACTTTTTTTTATATATTTTTTTTTTTGCTGTTTAGTTGCCAAGCTGCTGCCATGCCCCCTTTAGATAAACGCAGCAAGGCTATTATCATAAAAAAAAAAAACAAACAAAATGCAAACAAAAAAAAAAGTAAAAGGTTTTTCTCTCGCTCTCGTTAAAAATAGCACATCAAAATGGAATTAACATTGTCGACTCTACCGAGCAACAACAACAACAACAACTACAACTACTACAAAAAATATTACGCTGGGGTCAAAGCAGCTGCCTTCAATTAATTTAAGTGCAAAATTTTTCATTTCCCTCCAAAAAAAAAAACATGGAATGTTTCACCCGCCGCTGTCCCAACGCAAGCAGCAGGCGGCGTGAGGCGACCTCGAAATAGTTTGTGTTGCCCGTAAAAATACAAAAAAAAAAATATTTTGAAGAAACAGGCAAATGAAGCGCCCAAAAAAAAAAGAAGAAAATTTACTACTTGACCTCTGCTGTGCGTCAATCTCTTGTCTCACTGTACATGCTCATCCCTAGCGCCGCCCACTACATTACCATTCCTTCCCCTCTCTCCCCACTTGCTGCTACTGTTCCAAAGCATGTTAATCGCCACCACGTGCAAAATTTTAGAACCGTCTGTTTAGTTGTCCGTCCAACTGTCTGTCTGTCTGTCAGTCAGTCCAGCTGCCATCTGTGTATGTGTATGGCGGCGGCATTTGCCACTCCTTGACTTTGGCACGCCAAGCAACATTCCGCGTTTATTTTTATGCCGATGAACGATAACAATCGCTGACCCTATCCCCCCCCACGACCAACGTTACAAAGTCTGCTATTCTCTCACACACACACACTCTCTCTCTCCCTCTGCCACTGCTGCTACTGTTTCTATAAGAATTTCGCATGCTGTCTCCCTCCTCTTCTCTCTGCTTGTGATGATTGTGTGACACAAACAATAATAAAATTCACTTTGTAATTAGGTTGAAATCGCAAAAATGATTTATATATATATTTTATTTTTTTATACATATATTTGAGTTGTTTCCGTTTTTGAGTCACAATTTTGTGTATGCCTACGATTTCTGTTTGTGGCATTGTGAGAATTTGTATCTTGAGATAAGCAGCGTCGTCTGTCACACTTCAAATAGTTTCTAATCGCATTTCAATAATAATTTCAACGTCAAACATATGGAAGATTTCTTAAATGGTTTTGATTTCTGACTAAGCAGCATTGCTACTCGAGAAGCTGAGCGAGGAGCGTGGGATTGTTAACCTTACCATATATCAAATAGTAACTATATATAGATGTAGATATAGATATATGACAGTATATGATATATACTTGTATTTCGTATGCTCACACATATGTTGAGAGTTTATGACTCTTGTGTGTAATCCGATCAGAGACACAGCACAATTATTTTCAACTTGACTTTCTCACTCTCCCTATCTCTCTCTCTCTCTCTCTCTTAGTTCTTCTCTTTCTACTTATGCTTAACTTCTTATACATATTTATGTTTGTATTGCTGTATTTTTTCCCTAGTCTTATGTTTCATATTACACTTAGTGTCCTTTTGCATTTACAAGTGACGCCCCTCTTAATAACTAGTCGTGCGTTATGGTCACCCTAATTCGGCTTAGCAAACACAACAATTGCTATAGATTTTGCTTTGAAGTTTTTGCTTGTTTGTAGATTTAAAGTGTTTGTAAGTAAGCGATGAGCGCACTCTATATCCCTTTCTCTTTCTCCCTCTCTCTCTCTTTCTATCTTTTAGTCACACTTTAATAAGCATTAAAAGCTGCTGCTGTATATTAAGTTTTAACCTTCAATTGATTCTTGTATTACATGTTATAACTTTCTAAGAGATCTACGCGCTTCGCTCAACATACAATCTTCTGCTGTTAATTCCACTGTCTCATCTGTCTGTCTGTCTGTCTCTGCTTGCTTGCCTAGTTTCCCTTGTATTGTGTCTTGTAATTACAACATGTTCATTAAGTTGTCTTGGCCGAGCGTAAAACTCACTTCACTAACCTATTTCAAGGCCATTTTGTTGCTTGTTTTATTTTTATTTTTTTTCAGTTGACAATTGAGCAACAAGTACAACAACTAAATGACAGACAGAAAGACAGATAGACAGCCGCCGCCAAGTGTGATTTTTGCTATTCAAAGCATACTCAATGTATTCATTTTCCTTTTAAATGATTGTCAACGATTGATGAACTTGAACCAAATAAATGTCACATGAAAGTTCAATAACAACAAAAAACCAAATGCAAAAAACAAAAATACGAAAAAAAAACAAAAACAAATAAATTAAAATACTTGTACAGGTTTCTCTAGAGATTTCTTCAGAGCATTTAAAAAAAAATAAAACAAGCTCTTAAACTGCATAAAGAAAAACAAAAATTCTTCGATCACAAATCGAAAATATAAAGTCAGCGAACTCTGAATCTGACTCTGACTGCGAGAAGCAGCAGCAAGAGAAGAAAGAGAAAAGTTGACTCATGAAAAACGAAAAGTGGAAAGACGAAAAATCGTGTAGCATGGCTTAGCTTTTGGGACATTCCCCAAATGGAAATCTAAACATGTTGCATGTCACAGGCCAAAAAGCCAACAATCAATCAAAAAGTAACAAAAAAAAAAAGGCCAGCAACAGCAGCAGCAATTGGAGAGAAAAAGTAAACAAGTTTTTTTTTTTTCACTCATGCCGCTGGACATGGCAGCACAGCGTTGGCGTTGTGGTTGTCGTTGACGTCAGCTGCAGCGTCAGTATACAGGCGACAGTTGACCTTATGCATTACGAATGACTATATGTTGCAGCAACAGCAACAGCAGCAGCAGTATGTAATAAGTTTTGGTTGCATGCATCGCTGCGCGTCACCCCAAAACGCAAAAGAATACAGAAACCGGATTTATATCAGTAAAAAAAACAGAAAAACAGAGAGAAAAAAAATTAAAAATAATGTTGAGAAATCTTTTTTGTACAGACAATGCCACAAAACAATAAGAATTAAATTTGCAATTTCTTTTAAAGCAACTGACTGGCGGAAGTTTTACATTGCCAGCATATAGACATGTTGCAGCAACTTGCAACTTGCTGCAAGTTGCATGTACAAATTTAATAACAAATCAAATTAAAAGTAAAATTCAAGCCAAAATAAGTGTTATTACAACATGATTGTGCGTGTTATAGTCTCTCTCTTTGTGTGTGTAGACTTCCTGTAGCAACTGTGATTGCGAGAGCAGTAGTTAACTTATCGCAGTTAGTATGAGATGAGAAATACAACCATGATGATGACGATGTGATGGAAGCTTCCCGTTCCCGTTCTATACATTGCCTGCCAACAGTTGATGTACTGCCTCTCAACTGTCTGTCTGTCTGTCTATCCATCTCTCTCTGTCTTTTATCTTTGTCTGTCTGTCTATCTATCTCTTTCTGCCTGTCATTTTACTTCCTTTCTGTTTAGTTATTCAAGTCATGACGAGATTTTACATTTTACTTTATCAAGGCAATTCTCAGCTCTCACTGCTCAGTGCTCAGTGCTGAGTGTACTCAGTGCCCAGTTCTCAGTTTAGTTACCTCAATGATTTGGCAGCTTTTTTCGAGACTGAGACTGACTCCCAACACTGATGACGATGTGCTTGCTGCTGCTGCTGCTGCTGTTAATATGTTTTGCTGCTGAAAAAAAAGTCAAATACAACTGTTGATTGGACTTTTTAGTTAACTGTGCGCAAAATGCTAGCGGCACTTACAGCTTCCGTTACCTTCAAGTATCCTATATAGACAAAAAAGCAAGAGAAAAGTACTGTAACAAAACTCATACGTTAACTTTTTTAACTCACTGTGTTGTTTTTGTTGTTTTTTTCGGGGTAAATTTGCCGAAAGACAAGTCGAAAAGTTTTGCTAGAAACAAAAATTCTCTCTCGAGAATTTGATTGTGCAAACTTTTGTGTATTATTAAGAAGAAGACAACAACAGCAACAACAACAAGAACAACAACAACAACAACAACAGCAAGAAGACTAGAGAAAAATCAACATTTATTAAATAAATATTTCATCTAAAGTTTATATAAAAAAAATTTTCGTATTTTTTTGCTTATGCAAATGAAAAATGCCGGAAAATATATATGTGATGGGGAGAACTTCCTGTAGTTGTATTGTTGAATGAGTCCCAAGTGTGGCAAGTGTAGGATAGGGGCTATGATCTAACAGTTTTGCTAGACAAATGAAAAAAAAAACCTTCGCTTTCTTGCCATATTTGTTCAAGTCTAAACACTTATTGACTTTACAAAATTGTCCCCAAAAAGTTGAAAAAAAATAATATAGAAGAAGAAGCAGAAGAAGATACAAAATAGAATACACAATAGAATTTCCGTATAAGCGATAAGCATGAAGCACATAGAGCAGGAAGAAGAAGTATATGTAGAAGCAGCCGCAACTCTTTATAATCAAAGTTTAGCATAAAGACGTTCAAGAAAAAAAAAAGCAGCTTGTCCACGTCTGATATTCAGCGCATGCCGCTCCCACAGTCTGCACCTCCAACTACTTCTACTGCTGCTGGACACTAGCCAAATGCCATTTTTGGGCAACAAAGTCATCAGAGCGCAGCGATGCCTGTAATTTTATGTCTGGACGACGTGCTCCATTCACATGCCACACACACACAGCTGAGCTGAGACGAGGCTGAGCTGGGCAGTCAGCCAATGTGGGGGAGGGGGTGGGGTAGGTGTTTTCATAATAAATGGCAAACTGTATTCAGCTGCAACAGGAAGTTGTACTACAAAATGCTCACATACAAAAGTATATAAAAAAAAAAAACAACAATTGTTTGGCGCATGAAGAAGTAAAGAAGAAAGAGGAAGAGTATGATGGGCAGACAGGGAAATAGGGCTGTCATTTTGAGGATATGGATGAGCTGCAACAAGACTGTTTACTTGCCACAGCTGCAACATATAATAAAAATATATATAAAAAAAAAAAACAAATTGCAAAATTATTTTGCAAAAAATGGAATGGAAAAATGATACCGATATGATATGATATGATATGCTATGCTATGCTATGCGATATATATCGACATATCTGTGCAGGAGAAAGTCAGAGTGAAACATGAAAATGCAACGATTAATAAATTGGAAAGCGAATAATCGAGAAAATGCATTTGGCGAAACGTTAGAAATGCGCACAAAACTCTCAACTCTCGAGAGTGCAGCGCGACTGCACTTCTTATCTTTCTGCAGCTCAGCGCAGCGCAGAGTCTCAATTAAATTATTCATTTCTGTTTCGTGCTGCAGTTACTGCTGCAGTTGTTGTTGCCAGCCAGCTGTGGCACACCTTTAAAGTAATAATAATCGACAAAAAAAAAAAAAAAAACTATTCCCCAGCAGCACACGCTGGCAACACTTGCAGCTTGCATTTGCTGCCTACCAGCTGCGCTTTGCAATTTTGCGCAACTTTTTGCTGCTACGGCAAGCAGCAGCAGCAGCACAATCAGCGCTGCACAGCTGTGCTGCTGAGTGCAATGTTGCGCTGAGAATTGTGATAAATTTTCGGGTATTTTTTTTGCTACTTTTTTTGTCTGCACTTGGGAATTGTATTTTATTTTTTGTTGTTGTTGGTATTTTTTTCAGTATTTTTTTTTTGTTAGAAGTGCTTGTTATCTGCTGCTGTTTGTCATGCTTAAGCTTGTGTGTATGTTTGTATAGAATCTTTGTCTAGTGCAAAGTAACTAAGACTGCAGTAGGTCGTATAAATTTTTAAGATACTCTGCAAACTTGGCAAACAAAACTTGCAATATTTCTTTGTAATTTTCTTTGCACAAGAAGTTCAACTTTTGTTTAACTTTGACTACTGCAAGTTGTGCATACCCTATAGTGACAACTATTTACTTACAGGGTATATATATTTAGTTCGCATGCCAAAAAGTGCGCAGTCGAGCAAAAATTTACAATCAGCAGCAGCAGCACAAGCAGCAGCAGGTCGTGTTATCAGCGTTCAACAAGCACGAGCACAGTGACTGCCAGCAGCGTGCACCCACAAGACACAAGCTACTGCTGCTCTTCTTGCTGTCAAAAGGCAATGAACTCGCGTACAATAACAAATAAAACATCAGCAGCAGAAACTTAATTTGCGCCCAACAACTTCTTCAGCATAAGAAAAAAGCAGAAAAATATATAAAAAAAAATATTAATTTGTATGCAACTAATGAACTGTAAATTTTTCCATTGCAATTGCCATTGCAACTGCGACTGCAATTGCAACTGCAACTGCAGCTGCAGCATAATCACTAATCATTGAGCGTTATGAGTGTTGCCTCCTTGCCACTGCAATTGCTTGCCACTCGTCACTCTGTTCAATTGTTTGACTTGTCCGTCAGTCAAGCGTCGACCCCTGACTGACTGACGTTTTGCCAACAGTGGCCGCCGAATGGGGCAAGGCCAAAAGCGACCGCATTCTCAGCATAGTTTGCAGCACGTAATGCCATATTCAACTAGTAATACGACTACATAAATACCCGGTAAAAAAAAAAAATTATATTAAAATTTAAATATTTTGCTTATAAAATTTAATAAAAAAAAATTTGAAGAATTTTTATGCTGTTATTGAGCGACCAAAAATTTAGTTAGTAACTGTTAAATACCCGGTAATGGGCAATAAAATAAATTTTGAAAAGAAAATTGTTATTTAATTTATGTTGACAGTTTTACTCCAAAGCACAAATTAAAAACTTTTAACATTTTTCTCAGCTTTTTGTCTGCAGGGTATAAAAATAGCGTAACGAGCAAAGTCTGAGGCAGCGGGAGGTAAAAGACTGCAGGCTGCAGGCATAGAGCATAGAGAACAGAGAACTTTGGCTATGCGCAAGCTGCAGATGCTGCACTAATTTTCTCAAATTTTCTTTTGCCATGCTAGCAACAAACAACAACAACAATAACAAGCAGCAGCAGCAGCAGCAACAACAACAAAAAGTGCTGCAAAACTCAACGCTGCAATAAATTAGAAAATTCCTCAAGTTTGCTGACGATGCTAAAGATGCAGACGATGATTACGTATAAAGATCATAATGTTGTTGATGATGATGATGATGATGATGATGATGATGATGATGATGATAATTAACATTATGATGTTTGATGATGATGATTATGATTTTAAGTAGGCAGCAGGCACAATAATTTTATGCTCCGCAGCATTTGCACATGCCCCACGCTGTTTTTGCGAGACACACACAAACACACACAAACACACACAAACACACACAGACACAGAGTGAAACACATTTAAACTGAGAGATGAAATTATTATTTCATGTTCTACATAACTTCGACTTGAAGCGCGAAAAGAAGAACAAGATGAAATAATAATAATAATAATAAAAAACACAAGAAGAATGAAAAAAAAATACAGACTGTGGCTTTTGCTGCATATGGCAGTGGCAACAACAACAACAACAGCAGGAGCAGCAGCAGCAGCAGCAGCAGCCGTAGCAGCTGGCGTGGATCTGTCCACGATGCACTCGCTCATAAAATAGTTTACAAATCTCCCTCTTGCTCCTACTCTCTCTCTCTCTCTCTCTGTCTCTTTCCTTCACTCCCTCACTAGTCTCTTCCTCTGTGTCTCTTACTCTCTCCTATCGCTACCTTTCTCCCCCTTAATATAATCCCACATATAACATATACATGCATCGCATGCTTAATGCTCTCAGCCAGCAGCAGTCAGCGGACTCGTCTGTCGTCATATGGCATCATATGCATATGCATTTGCTCTCATATTTATCTGGCACAAGTTCTTCTAGGGTTTCTCTACTTGTTTCTCTTTTTCTTCTTCTTCTTTTTTTTTCATCATTCCATCATAATTTTTATATATTTTTTTTTATTTTTTTCTGTGTTACTTCGCGCAGCGCCCACTTTATGAAATTTATGCCATTAACTGGGACATGCTCTCTCTCTCTCTCTTTCTCACTCTTTCTCTCTGTAGTCAGTTCTCGACTTCTCAACTATTCCACTGACTGTAATTGGTCAGTAACAAACAGTTGCTTCAGTTAAATAGAGTTCAACTCTTTGCCATTTCACAATCCTACACAGCGTGTGGGTTGCACTTTTGGTTTGTCATCATAGTCATCGTTGCTGCTGCTGCTGTTGCCTCTGCTGCTGTTGTTGTTGTTGTTGCCATAAAAGGCGCAGGCGGCCATAGCAAACAGTTGAATGTTAAATTGTTTTTGATTGTTCTTAAATACTTTTGAGTTAAGCGCATAACAGAAGAAGAAAATGTCAGCAGCAACAAAGATTCAACAGCCTCAGCTTCAGCTTCAGTTTCTTGAATTGTTTATTTGGCCTTATGGCAAATGCAAAACAACAACATCTTCAAAAGGCCAAACAAAACCATAGATAGATCTAATGATACTATATATATATATATATACATGGCTATAGCTAATCTGTACAGTGAGCAATAGAAGTTCTTTTCAAATCTCAACATAAATTTGTCTATTTTTTATTAGAATTTTAGTGCTACGTTTAAGCTCTAAAATAAAAGTTTGTCTACTAAATATTTAAAACTCTTATGCAAACACATTTCAAATTGTTGTTAACATCGTTTGGAATTGATTACAAAAAAAAAAAAAAATGCTCTGTAAACAACTTTGACGGCCAACATTTTGTGTGTTGTGTTAAATATTTAATCTGTGTCTAAAAAACACACACAAAAAAAAATATAAAATGAAGCAAATTTATGTGTTAAACACAATTTGCAACTGTCTGTCAGTCAGTCAGTCAGTCAGTTTACCAAAGTGAGTGCAAAAGAGACAACAAGTGAGAAAAAAAAGAGATGAACTGTGCTGGAGCAGTAGCTGAAGCTGCTACTGGGGTTGGGCATGGGGCAGTGAGGTTTTTTTTTTTTTAGAGTAGAATGAGAGACCGCAAATGACAGCAAAATGAAACAGAAAAATAAAACAAGCAAATGAAATTTATATTCAAGCATATGCACGACTACATATATACCCGGTAAAAACAGACAGCAGAGCTTAGTTTAGCTGCATAATAATTATTTTTTTTTCGTATATTTCTTCTCTGAGTTCTTGAACGATTTCTATCAGCTGATCATAACTCGTTTTCCAATTAGTGCAGGGTATGTCAAAGCGAGCAGGCGTCATATGCATGCGATTAATTTAAATAATTGAAAGCTTACACACTCTCAAATTTATATATAGCGATATATATAGAGAGAGAGAGAGAGATGGGGAGAGATACATATATACTGCAGATACAGATACAGCTACAGTTACAGATACATTAACACAGCCAGAGAGACAGACGCATACATAAAAACTTCTCTAAATTAATAAATTCGCATTCGTTAAAAGGCGTAACTGAAACTGAAGTTGAAGCCGCAACAGCAAACAGCATCAAAAGCAGCAGCAGCAGCAGTGGTGGTAGGGGCAGCAGTACTGACAATGGCAGGGGCACTTTGCTGTCTGGAGGATGCGCAGCGCCCAGTATTTGCCCAGTGCGCGCCGCACAGGGCGTGGCTCCAACTCACACACACACATACACAGCACACAGCAAACAAACAACAGAAACACAATTCTGAGTGGGAGTGGCAAGGGAAAAGGGGGAAGAGAGTACGACAAGAAGGAGCAGTCGTAGGAGTGTGATGTGAAACGTGAAGCTGCTTAAATAAATGGCGAGTGTAAAGTTGATATACAACATAAAGCGAAGCGTGCCATAAAAATGCAAAAAAAAAAAATGAAATAAAGCAGAAAACAGAAAAGAAAAAAAAATTATGAAAAGAAAAACTCGCATGGCATTTCAGTTGTACAAAAAACAAAAAAAAAAAGGATAAAAAAAAGAAAAAAAACAGTTGCTGAGCTGAGCTATAAAAGAGATTGCAAGCAGACATAAAAATGAAGTATCAGATATACATAATATATATAATATATAGATACAATAGTTATCAGCTATATGCATAAACAGGCATAAAAATGAAGTATCCGATATATATACAACATAACATACATATATATAAAGATATTTCTCAGTTATATATAAAGTACGTAGGACTTGCAACAATAAGAGTTTACAGTTAACATTGTATTGCAGATTTTATAGCTTAAGTTTACTGTACAGTATTTAATGGCTATAGCGACAGCAAGTTGTAAAAAAAAAAAAAAAAAAAAAATGTTGATGGCAAAAACTTTTGTCAAATTGCGGCTAATTATTAGTATTATCTACGTTTTTTTTCTTTCTTTGCTGTCGATTGAATAACTGTAAATGAGAGAGAGAGAGAGAGAGAAAGAGAGGCAGTAAAGCAAGAGTAAAATATGTGAAATATTCGACCCAGCGGCACAAATATTTATCAACACTTTCACGCAGCATTTGGTTAGGTCACAAAAAATAAAAAATATAAAATAAAAAAAAAAGACAAATTTTTTTTAGCGAACTGTGTTGCGTATATGCAAATGAGTGTAAAATGAATGTAAAATGAATGAATGAATAAATGAATGAATGAACACAAATTTACACAACAATTCCAATCACAAATATTATATCTTTGCTGCTGCTGTGTTGGAAGCCATCGAACAGCAAACAGCGAGCAGCGAGCAGCGAACAGTGAGCAACCAGAGCAGCAGCAGCAGCGGATATGAAGTCACCAAGTCAAGTTTTGCACGCTTATTGCAGTTTCTCATCCCCCTCCCCTCCTCACAGAGAGTGTATTGGAGAGAGAAAGAGAGAGAGAGGCGCCACATATATAATACAAGTTTTACTGCTGCAGCATCCGCAATTCTCTTTCAATTGGCTTTCGCCAACGGGCAATGTACGAAAATGGAAAACTATGCAAAAAGAGAAGAAGTGGCAAAGTGGCATTTTCATGCTGCAACTGCAACAGCAACAGCAACGGCAACTTCCATTTGCAACTTCAACTTTTAGTCAAAGCCGTAGCTGGTTTCAAAATTTTTTTCATTGCCAAATCGAAGCGACAAAAAAAAAAATATAGAAAAACAGGTGAAAATTGTCAACAAATTTCTGTGCAGATTTTTTTCTTCATTCTTTGCGTTTTTTTTTTTTTTTTTTTTCTTGTTTTGCTTATACAACAATTTTTTATAGAATTTTCAGTTGTTAAATTCGTAAATGTAATTTCAAGTTTTCCAGCTGCGACATTTTGTAGCTCAGCTCAGCTCAGCAAGCGTATCAAATTTCCACATCTACATTTGTATCTGTATCTGTAACTCGTCTAACTGTAGCTTTAGCTGTATCCTAGCTCGCTCGCTCGCTCGCTGTGATTTATTAGACTTATTAAAGTTTTTTTTTTTTTTTTCTTTTCTGCTGTCTTTGTATATGCGAAAAGAAGCTTTAACAATTCGTCGCAATTTTCGTATCTTTTTACAATTTTATTTGTTACAAAGAAGAAAAAAAAGAGAAGATTTTATATTTGCGGTTGATAAACCGCAAGAAAAAGAAATAAAAAAGGAAAAAAATCTAATAAAAAGATATCGGCGCAAAAAAATAATATATATATAAAGATACATAAGATACGCCACACAAAACAAATGTTATAGTTAGAGTGAGAGAGAGAAAGAGAGTGAAAGAGACGAACGTAAATAGACGACAAGCGCTACGATGCGAAATTCTACGTAACATACAACAATCTCGTTGTATAATTTGAAGGTCAACTAGAGATGTCGTAGCCTAATGCTGTAGCTTGATGCTGATGCTAAAGCTTGATGCTGCTGTTGCTGTTGCTGTTACTGTAGTTGGAGAACTGGTAATTGGTAACGTGTAGAAAATCAAGTCGAATCACTTTTCATTATAGACATGAAAGGGCCGCTTGCTCTACTAAGAACTGAGAAGTGAGGAGTGCTGCGAGAAAAGAAGAGCTATAAATATTTTGCGCTTGAATGAATATAAAAAAAAAAAACAAACTAAAAATAAAACTGTAAAAACTATCGTAATATCGATTTTAATGTGCTTATAAAAGTCTCTATCTCTATCTCTCTCTATATCTCTATATCTCTCTCTATCTCTATCTCTCTCTATCTCTCTCTATCTCTCTCTATCTCTCTCTCTATCTCTCTCTCTCTCTCTTTCTCTCTCTCTCTCTTTCTCTCTCTCTCTCTCTCTCTCTCTGTCTCTCTATCTCTCTCTGTATCTCTATCTCTCTCTATCTTTCTCTCGCTCTGTCTTTCTTTTTTTGTCTCTCTCTTTGTACAATTGAAATTTAACGATAGTTTTGTCTATCGATAGTTTTGTCATGCTCTAAAAAAAAAAACAATCTCATAATCTAAGATTTATTTACCGTTGCCGCTGCTGCAAAAAAAAAAACAGTTGATAATTATATTAAACTGTTGACAGTTTTTTTTTCTAGCGATGCGTCTTCTACATTCTTCAAGCTCCTCTCTCTCTCTCTCTGTTCTCTCCACATTCATTATTTCTCTGTTTGTGTCTAACTGATATTGTAATTAGATGTCGAGTCATGCCTGTATTATCCAATGATAAATGCAGCAGAGCTCTAGCTCTAACAATCTTAACGCTTATCGCTAAAACTAACTAAAGATTATTGCCGTCGCGCAAAATTTGCATCGCACAATTACAGCTACAACTACAGGTATAGATGTATCTGTTGACTGATATATACTTTATATATATACATATATCACATATATAATATATATCTAGAGCTGCATACAACTTGAATTTTAGACAGTTCAACTGCCTTAAATTCAACTGCAAGGTGAGCTACAATTACTTACTTTATTTTTTATTTCATTTTATTTTTTTTTTTTTTTTTTTGCCAATGTGGTTTTTTTTTTGCGCTACATTTTATATGCTGAAATGGTTTTTTTTTATTTTTTTTTTTTTGGCCAGCTCGTAGCTCAACAACATTCAACATTCAACAGTCAGTCGATTTTTTAGTCAAGCCATTAAAATTTATGCGATACAAAACGATCTTAACTAACTAATTGACTTTGATTAAATCTTAAGTTCAACTTTTGCGATTGTTTAAAGTTAACTATTTTTTATTTCGATTTTTTTTGTAGTTTTTATAGTGCAATATAACTTGTTACAACGTTTGAATATAAACTGAATTTTAGTGCTTTGTGTGCATAAAATGTTTACACTTCTTAAAGCTATATACTAAGAAAGTCTGCTTCATTCTTTCTCTCTCTCTCTCTCTATCTGTCTTTATCTCTTTTACTCTGTCACATTGTCATTCAATTTTACAGTTGATTAAAGATTAAAAATGCCTTCAAGTCTAAGTACAAGCTCAGACTTCTATAGAGAAGACACATATTCTCTCCCTGTCTCTCTCTCACACACAGTCTCTATCTCTATCTGTCAGACTCCAGTGTAAAATTCTGGATGTTTGCCAAGTAAAATTGCAAAAAAAATAAAAATGATATTGCGACTTTGCACTTTGGGCTTGGCTTGACTTTAGCTCTCTGACTGTCGATTGTGTTGTGTTGCATGCCACATCCTTTCCCCCCTCCCTTCTCCACTCATCCGTATAGCAGAAGACAATTGCTGCATGTGCCATGCACATATGTTTGCCACAAAGTGGCAAAGTGGCATGAACGTATAGTTGGAAATGAAAAATTTACAAATTGAAATTCAGTTTTGATGTTGGGGGGGGAAAAGACACAAAGAGAGAGAAAGAGAAAGAGAGAGAGAGAGGGGGAACTAAAAGGTCAATGGCATTCACAATGCAATACGAATTGTAAATTGTTGCTGCTGTCTGTAATGTTGCTGCTGCTGCTGCTAATGCTGCTGCTTGTTATTGTCCGAAAAAATATAGGGGCTACGTTTTGACACTGTATAAGCAGCAGTCAAAACTAATGATTGACATAATATATAAGCTGCTGCTGTTGCTGCTGTTGCTGCTGCTGCTAATGCTGCCATTGGGAGCTATCAACAAACATTTCCCACGCCTCTTTCAACACAAAACAACAGCAAAATCCATTAACTCTCAACAGTTGCAGCAACTGTTGACAAAACTGAGCAGCAGCAACAATAACAACAACAACAATCGAAGTTGTGAAACACTCAATTAGTGACAGATACACTGCACTGCACAGCTACAGCTACAGCTACAGATACATTTACAGTTACAGTTACTTAAACTATTTAAAGCTTAGACTTGCGCTGCTGTCGTTCGTCTTCTTTCATATTTTTCTTTAACATAATTTTTTTTTTTGTTTAATTTTCCTATACAAAGTTTTCTTTGGCGAAAGTTAAGTCTTACTTACACAATATATCTATATCTATATATATAACTATAAGTTGGCGAGTTGAAGGAAGTTACTTTCAATCTGTTGCACAAATATTTATTTTAATTGCATAATTAAATTTAATATCTTGTTGAATTTTCATTTGGTAAACAGAGAAGAACTTGCCCCACAGACGTCAAAAGAAAAAACATAAGTAATTGGCTTAAACGAAAGTGTATAGTTCATAGACCGTAGAGATATAGCCAATGTATCTATAACTTTAACATAGACATATAACTGCTGGGCATTGGCGCAGAAAAATGAAAAACTAAATGCAAGAAAAGCTTACAAGCACAGACAGAGACAGAGAGTGTGTGTGGTGAGAGGCTAGTGAAATGCTGCTGAAATTTTTCATTCAACTACTGATTGTGGGAAAAGCGTGACTACGCAATATAATTAACATTTCCATATTTTATTATGCGTATAAAATGAAGAAGCAGCAGCAGCAGCAGACAGCAAAAGCTAAAGATAAAAGCATACAAAATGCTCAATGCCGTAACTCTATATATATATAAACTATAATCAATGAGATTTTTAACCCCAAAGGCAAGCAAGGGGCAAGGCGCTGAGCATTTCATAAGCTTAGCTCAAAGTCATTAATTTTGTGCTGCTGTCATCTAACAGACTTGGCAACTGTTAACTGTGAACTGACACTGTTAACTTTCTGTTATTTGAGCTTACAAATAAATAGTTTTGTTTAAAAGTGTCTAGAATAAATATTTATGCATTATTAATGACATTTTAATTCAATGAAAAAACATTTTTCAAGTCAACAAAAGATACATAAGCTCAATTTGCAGCAATATCATGCAGAGACACAGACAAAGATAGAAAGAGTAAGAGATACACACAGATATATAAGTATATAATATATGCTCAATGAATAAGCTACGCTATGATGCCGTCACAATCCACAAGAACAACAATAACAATAATCATAATAATAATAATAATAATAATGAAATAATATCCATATATAACTGAGAATTAATGTACGCCCCATTCAAAATGCAGATATACATAATATGTGTGTATATCTGTGTGTGTAAGCTGAACGGAAATTGCAGTTTCATAGAACTTTTTGATGAGTGTTGCAAGAAGATGCAGGCAGGCAGCCAGGCGAGAGTCAGAGGCGACTGTAACACAAACAAAAAGTTCACTGCATTTATCAAAAAAAAAACTTTTATACATAATTCTATATGAAAATATAGTTAAATTTGTTATTATAAATTAGACAGAGATAGCAACTCTCATCTTTTTTTTTTGGGCATGTGAATTGAAAATGATTTTTGCGTCTTATGCATGGACTTTGCACACAACGAAGAAAAATCTATTTAAATATGGAAATGAGAGAATTGCGCGTTATCAGCTGTCGAGAGGCTTAGCGACAGAGTCTCGGTCTTACAGTCACAGTCGCATTCACAGTCACAGTCTCAGACTCAGGCTCAACTTGTGTTTATATATAGAAAAAGCAAAACAAATGCGAAAATATATATATAATCGCTGCGACATACAGATACTCGCCATGTTCTCTATATATATATATATATATATATATATTTATTTATTATTCGTATTTATAAATAAGTCAAGATGCGTCGTATCAATTTGTAGGCGTTTCAATATGTAAATTGCAAAAAAAAAAAATACATATATATAAAACTGAGCTCAAAAAAAAAATACAAATAAAAATAATGATGTCGCTGTCTATAGACTTTTGTCTCTCTCTATATGCCTCTCACTCACACATTCACTCACACTCTTTCTCTTTCTTCCTTTGTGTATTGCATGCGAAAAAAAAACAACAACAACAAAAACACATTCAGCGCTGATATGAAAAGGAATTTTGATGACAGCAGCGAGAAAAGATGAAAAAAAAAATATAAATATGAATATATAATATGTGAATATATTTCTTCTTAGTCTACATCTTGGTTTTTTGCTGCTACTATTTACATGCTACGACGAGTTTTTATGTATTTAGGTTGTTGTCGTTTTCAACTAAAGAATTAGTATAAAGAATTTCACGCATAAATATTTCGCCGCTGGAATTTCTTTCATTAGAATTTCAACTTAGCAAGCTGAGCATTTTATGCTAGATAAATGTTTAGTATAAGTTTATTATAAGCTTTGACTAAAAATTTATTTCTTGTTTCTTATTTTCTTTCCTTTTTTTTCTGGTTTTTCTTTTTTTCTGTTTTATTAATTTTTTGTTTTGTTTTTTTTTTTTTTTTTTTTGTTTGTTGTTCATTTGTAATCGTGACGTATACGCGATAAAATGGTTTTTCGTCCACCACGTGCTGCTGATATTATTGATGTGCCACATCTTGTAACGCCATTGCCGTACTTGAATTTTTTACGTTATTTTAGTCGTAAGCATCCAAATTTTTCTATGCGTAAATTATTACAAACGGCGCCTGCACACTGGGATGCAATGAATAAACGTCAAAAGAATTTATTTCAACGGAAGGTAACAAACGTTCTCTTTCTCTCTCTTCTATCTATCTAACTATTTCTTTAAATCTTGCTTTTTCTCTATATTAATCAATCTTTTTAATTTTTTAGCGCATTATAGCACGCACTAAGCGCTTAAGACGTTTGATATATTCTAAGCCAGGACAGTGCATTCTCATTCGTCGTCCAATTTATGCAATGCGACTACGACAACTTCGCAAGCGTCAGCAGCGTAAAGCTAAAAGATAAAACGTCCATGACTAGGCTAATGAACACACAAATAAGTAATATTTCATTTCACAATGATTAGAATAAGTTTATAAATATTTATTTTGGACTTGATTTTGCAATAAATTTATATGTGCATGTAAAAAAAAATAATATATATTTCTAAAGTCTAAAGCCTAAAGCGTAGCTTTATAATTTAACAGACAACGGTTAACAGAGACAATGTTAAGAGAGTCAATGTTTACATAGCAAAGAGCTGTTAACATTGCTGAAGCTTAACATTGCTGAAGCTTAACATTGCTAAAGCTTAACATTGCAGAAGCTTAACATTGCTGAAGCCTAACATTGCTGAAACTTAACATTGCAGAAGCCTAACATTGCAGAAGCCTTATATTACTCTACGTTATGTTTCTAGTGCAGCTCAAGTTTTAGCGTCTTACTCTTAGTTAGTAGTAAATAATATTAAAAGCTAATTAGTATTGCTTTAATAGCATGTAATGCGTGACACAGCGGTCATTCTGCATAGTATTCTTTCGCAGTTTCTTCTCCGAGTGTTATGCAAGTTGCGATTGAAAACTGTTGTAACAGTGACAGAAGAATCAGTTCCGCTTCACTTTCAGCTCAGCTGCGTCGTTAGCGCAACAGCAGACGCAGCAACAACAACAACAGCAACAGCAGCAGCTTGGCAGACGATACGTATCGCCCACCTGGTGACGCTGTTATAAGACTGATATGCAAAAAACACCTTGCAAAGACTTTCACTTTTGCATGCTTTATGCGTTGCTTCTCTGTCATTTGTTGTCTTTCTTCTCGCATTCAGAGAGTCGCCAGAGGCGAAGCAAAGCAAAGAAAAAGTACTTCCGTTTTGTCGGATGTCAACTTGAAGTTGTATCAGTTATTGTTGTCGTTGTCATTTGCATTGTTGTTGTTGTTGTTGTCATTTGCATATATAATTACGTGGGCGTGTGATATGATTTTAAAATTTGTTATATCTTTGCTTCTTTGTAGGGAATTGGCAACTTTTGCATAATATGCCTGCCACATTCCACATAATATTAACATCAATAATCACAAAGTGAGAAAAACAAGAACATTTTTGTTGTCTTTTATTCGATTTTTATTTTTTTATTTTTATTTTTTGGGGTTCACAAGACAATGGCTATCGTTTGTTTTTCTAGGCCCGCACATGTGTGCCACAAAGAGCGAGCGAGAGAGAAAGAGAGACAGAAAGTGCAAGAGAGAGAAATATTCTCAACCAAATGTTGAGGAATTTGATCCTCAACCCCGCACACACACACACACACATACTCTTTCCCCTCGTTGCATTGCTTCTGAAGCGCATTTTATCGCCTCATAAACAATCTTTTTCTTTGCCTGACTGACTGCTTTTGAGCACAATGAACAACAGCAATAACAACAACAACAATAACAACATCAGACAAAACCGAAACAACAACAATAAATGCAGCGGATGCGTAGTCAAGCAAGAATTCATGATGCAGACAGGGGCAGTAGTGGCAGTGGCAGAGAGAATGGGGGCATATACTTTGAAGACATTCGATTCGTTGTAGCAAACAAAAGTGCAAATGAATCGGCCCAGTGGGTCACATGGGCTAACAGCAGCACCCAACACTCTGCTTACAATGCAATTCATAATAATATGTCTACTACAGACGCATTAGATTTCTATTTATATTTATATATTTGTGATTTTTTTTTTTTTCTAATCAGCGGGAAATACAATTATAAATTTTATTATTATATTTATCAATTATTTAATTAACAAGAATTTTCTATACTTAGAAATTCCATTTGCATGATGATATACTAATATATAAGAATGAACACTGTAAATATATTGAGGTTAGCTAATTGTTATTGAAAATAAAATGGAAAAAGAAAAAAATGTTGCAAGCTTATGACATGATTTCATAAGTCAAATATTTAACTTAACTTTGCTTGCATTGCAGCATCAAAACATAAGCTGAGTATGTAGCTGTTGTTGTTGTTATTGTTGTGGCGGCATAAACAGAGACGGCGTCTTTTATCAGCAGAGCAGTAGCAACTAGTTCAGAGCTCAGTTAGTCAATAAATTATTTATCAATTTTAATTTCCGCCACAAACAAAATGAAACAATGAAACAACAAATAAACAAATAAAGTGAATGCCAAAATTACTTTGCATTTTTTTTTTGTTTTTTTTTTTCATTTTGCTTTGTTTGAAATGAAGCCAATAGACAAAACTATGAAACTCGAATTCGAGTTCGAATGCGAATACGAATAATACGAAGCTCGAGTACAAGTCTCTCTGGTAACGGAGACTGCGATGGAGAGACAGGTTACAAACACTGACAACTATAGATAGTCAAGTCTGTCTCTCTGTCTGTTTGTCTGTCTGCCTCTTTGTCTGTCTCTCTATCTCTCTCTCTGTGTCTGTCGGAAATGATTATTTGAAATTCCAAACTGGTTCGACATTTTGTGGCTACTTTTAGACTATTTTTTTTTTGTTTTGAGCATTTATTTATTTTTTTTTTGCTTTGCCAAGCGAAATTTTCCTGATTTTGGATGCGTTGCGTCGCATATTTTAACAATTTTTGCCCCAATGTTTTGCAAGTTGTTGAAAACAAAAAAATTATATACATATAAATATATATTCAAGTCTTATGTCACTTTTCAATCATTCAGCGTATCGAATGTGAAGCTCTAGAGCTCAGCTCAGCGCTCTATAGCTTCATTGTGTTATTATGAATAATAAATACTTGTACACCTGAGAATTATAGTGCAAACATGGCACAAAAGCACAAAGAATTGCACAAGTCAGAAAGAAAGAAATAGCGCAAAATATAAAATAAATAAATAAATAAAAACAAATAAACAGAAAAGCAGAAAACGAACGATAAGCAAGAAAAAGCAAGAAGATTATGAATACAAAGTGGCAAAAATTCCACACAAAACAACATCATTAAGCTAAGTTTCAAGCACATAACACAACACAATACAACAAAACAGAGAAGTATTGGAATATAAAGAGCACACAGCATAATAATAATCATAATAATAATAAAGCCGAAACGAAATGAAAACGAAATTACAGTTGAATAAAAAAAAAAATGAAAAACAACTAAAAACTAAAAGCAACTGTAAGAGAAACACACAGAAAAACAGAACGAATTGAAAACCCAAAGAAGCGGAACTTTTGCAGCAACAACAAAAATAACCACAAGAGCAACAGCAAACCACAACAACAACAAAAACAACAGTATAGAAGAAGTCAAGCTTTGCTTAATGGCGCAGCGCAGCGCAGCACAACGCAAACGCAAAGGCAGCGCGGTCAGCTTGTAGCTCTGCAATTGTAAGCAGAGAGACAACGGTTAACGATTTTGTGTTGTGCTTTATGTTTTCTACCCATTCCTCTTCAACTTCAAACTTCTACTTTATTTTCCTTCTACTTCTTCTTCAATTTCTGTGGTTTGTTTTGCACCTCGTTAGTATTTTTGTACTCGCACTTTGTTATGGTTAATGTTCCTGTTGTTTATTGTTGTTGTTGTTGTTGTTGTTGTTGTTGTTGTTGTTGTTGTTGTTGTTGCTGTTATTATTGTTATTGTTGTGCTTGAAAAAGTTCAACGACATCTTTCGCTCTCTTTTTGGCTGATTTGACGAAGGTTTTTTTTTTTCTCTTCTTTTTTTTGCATTACAACGAAACAAAGATCCCTTTTTGACGAAACACTTGAGCTTAGAGTAAATGCGTTAGAGTGAAAGGGAAGATGCATGCACAACCAAGCTTCGCTTTGCCTTTTGCCTTAGACAAGAGCAGCAATAACAACAACAGATTGTGTGTTTGTAAGAGAAAACAGAAAAGAAAAAGCAGACTGCACGATTGAAAGTCAATGTACGCTTATCGCTGCGGTCTCAACGCATAGCTGTAAAAGGGGTGCCTAGTATGCCTGCCACTTCAACTCATTGACTGACTGGGGCAAGTAGTAACACAGAGTGCAACAGTTCGATAAGCAAACGGCCAATGGCCAAAGCAATTAAACCAGGAAACGTGCAACTCGCGTTCACGCATTCCTAGACAACGTCAACGGCAAAAGCAACGACAACGACAACAACAAACATTTTAAATGTCACATTTCCGTATACGCATGAGCGTCTCTCTCGCTCACTCTCTCTATGTCTTTGTGTGTGTGTGCGTAAGTCCAACAGGCACGTGTCTTATATAGAAAAAGAACTATGTTACCTTTAGGTATTTATTTACACACAAGTATGCAAATACATGACGACGTTGTGTATTATCTATCTGCACGTGTCACTCCTACATATTATTTGCTAGCTCGCTCGCACTTACACACACATCTATTTATATGTATGTCTTTCGTTGTCTCTCAGCTTTCATTTGAGTGAGTGACGGCAATCAAGAGCAAATAATTGCCCTTTCTATTGGTAAATTAAGCACACATAGCGCACAAAGAGCAAAGCAAAGCAAAAGGCCAATAAACAAGCAAATGTAAAATGAACTTTACGCTTCGTGTGGGTCGAGACGACAAGAAAATCCAAGTCAAAGTCGAAGTCGTAGTCGATGTTAAAGTCATAAAGGTGTCAAATTTTGAAATGCTAATTGAAAAAGTTTTTTGGCCAAACAATATTACAAAGAAATGTTTCATTGCTTGCCAAGTGCATTAACTTTTGTATGCTTTGCCTTGTGTTAAAGTTTTAGATAGTAAATAAAAACTGGACATAATTTGATTTAGTTAGAGTGACAGTGTTTCGTATGTATGTATGTATATCTTATCGGCCACGATCTTTGACAACATTAAATATATAATATCATTAGTTTAGTTTCAATTTCAGGTTTTTTATTTTTTTTTTTATTTTGTTATCTTTTCAAATGCCTGCAGATAAGGTATCCAAAAAATTAACAAGCAGAAGCAGAATATAAAGCAGGACTGGGGACAACTGCAGCTGTTCAAGGGTACAGCCACGCACGCTAATACTATGAATAAGAGCGAGCAAGAGAGAGCGAGAAAGAGAGAAAGGAGATCAGCCACAGCAAAGAAACAAGAACCCTTCAAACTGCGTTGCTGCTTGTTCTTCTTCTTCTTCTTCTTTCTGTTGCCTTTTTTTTTTTGTTCATGCGAAATCCCAAGTCAGGTGTAAAAAAGCAACGTAGAGACAGGTAAAGGCGCTTATCTTTATACATATATATGTATATGTATGTATATGTGTGTTAAGTGTATGCTTAGCTTACCTTGTTGCAACAGTTGCAAGCAGCTTGTATTAATTCCTGGTTTTCAGCGGCGTAATCCAAAGTTTGTGCAATGATGTTTGTAGTTGCTGTTGTTGTTGTTGTTGTTATAAATACAACTATTTATGTTGTATGTTGCTTTTGTTGTTGTTGTTGTTGCTTATACACTTTCACTCGTTTTCTTATTTGCTTTTGTTGTTGTTGTTGTTGTTATTGCTTCTGTTGTTGTTGTTGCTATTAGAAATCACAAACAACGTTGCAAAAAAATATTTCAATTATTATGTTTCGCTCTCATACACACACACACATATACACATGCAAACAGTCACACACACACACACACATATACAAATACAATGGCACCCACGAAACGAAATGAAAACAAAACACACGAAAAAGAAGAAAAAAAACTGCAGGTGAAAATTGTATGCGGTCAAAAACATACAACAGAAATTTATTGTTGTTGTTTATTAAAACTGCCAAATGCGTAGAAATATTGTTCACTGCAGTATATAAAATTGTTGCTGTTATTGTTATTGTTGTTGCACAACAAGTACAGACAACAACAGCAAACCACTACACAACACACACTACACACACACACTCACACACAATGAAACAAATTTGCGGCTTTGCAACAACAAAAAAAAATCTCGTTACGGCTTTTCATTGTATGAGTGCAGTGTGAGTATTCATGTGTGTAGGCAGCGCGCTAAAAATCCACACAAACACACACATACATACACAGGCACATACTCATATGCGAAAAAAAAAAATGGCAAATTTGACTAGATTTTTTGTTGCTTCATTCCATAGTTATCATAGTTGATTTTTATTTATTAATCATTTCTGCTTCTTGTCATGATTTGTCTCAAAATATTTATTTAACTTGCTGCTGGCGCGTACTTTATTTTTCGCTATTCCATGCAGACGGCACACCTAAATACATATTGACACACACACATATACAGACACACACACATGCACACATAGAGCAGCATACATACTCGTAGTATAAAAATCAAATGAGACGCGCGGCGCACACACAAAAATCTTTTCTACATATATTTAAAATCATCTTGCGTATATTAACAATATGCTATATTTATCATTAGCGGATATTATTGTTATTTAGCAATGTGATAAAAAAACAACTTGTATCAACTTTTTTTTTTTTTTTCGAACACACACTCTACGAACAAATTATATGAATTAAGCGAAAGATATACCGACGCGCACAACCGACTTGTTCAATTATCTTTTTGCTACTGAAGATTGGGTCGCGTCGTTCAGAGCAAGTTCATTTGAACGTTTCGTTAAAATGAGCCACTGTATTCGTTCGTTTGTGTGACCGAGATGGCTTCGGTTGCTTTGCTTGTTGTTCACTAGTATTGAGTTGCTGCTCAGCCAGTTCATTTCTCATTCACTCAAGAGCGATAGGGGTGGCACTTATGCTGCCGCTCTCAACTGAAGGTTGGGCATGAAATATCGGTATGTTATCGATAAAATGTAATGTTAACGTCTATGCGAGTGCATTTGAATTAGAATAATTATGAAAATTATGTTAATTAAATATAGCTTGTGATAATTTCTAGTAATGTAAAACTTCTCAAGGAAATATATATATATTGATTGATAAATAAGAAAAAGTTTATTCAACTGCTGCTGCTGGTTTCTTCGAATATATCAAATTTCGCATTAATGGGACAAGGCTCGTTAAGTGCGGTAAGGATGTCGACAAAGTGATTGAAATCCTTGGATAAACACTGTGGTCATCAATTCTAAACGCTTCCCGAGAATAGTGTGCAAACAAACATTTTTAGGGTGCAATCAACCCCCGCATAAATGCACGTGCTACTGTTATATATATGTATATTGTATATGTCTATATGTAGATATGAGTAAAACAGCGTATATAACAGTGCGCGGGGAGTATAAGTATAACTAACACCCCCATGGCGAAAAAGGCTGACTTTGCCCATTGAAGAGATTTGCGGCACATTTATTTTCGTTATGCCTTCTCATTCTCTCATTCTCATTCATTGATAAACAGAACATGCAAAAGTAAATCCAACACAACTACAAAGGATAAACATAAGCAAAAACACACACACACACACGCACACATACATATGTAATTTCGTAATGAGCGGATGACTCATTCATTGTAGCAGAAATTGTTTCCAGTCGACTGATTGACTAGCTGACGAAACTGATTGACTGATTGACAACAACTAAAGAGAGGAAGTTATTATTTTTTAATGTCTTTTTCCTTTCAATTTGGCAATTTGCTGTTGCAGTTCCCTATCTCTCTCTCTCTCGCTCACTCTTTATATGTTTCTGTGTTCTATTTACAGTTCAAAAATATTTATGACGATGCACTCGATTTATCTTTTCTTAGACTTTTTGCATCTTGAAGTAAACAGAGAAAATGCCATAAATTGAATAATGCGTTTTTAAGTGACGCTTAGACGCATTCTTCAGTAAATTGTGCAATTGTTAAAGTGCTCGACCGACCGTCAACTATGCGGGATCAAAACTGAGCCTCAAGCCAACTACTCTCAGAGAGAGAGAGAGAGAGAGAGAAAGAGAGCTTCGTTAAGTATTCGGCTTCGCACTCTCAACAAATTAGACATAAACTTCGAGTGTTTCGGCAGCCAACACAAACACATGCATACATACATACATATATACAGGCAGATAGAGATAAGATCTGTAGGCGCAGATTAGAGCAGCGCATTGCTGCGCATCAGCATCAGCGTCAGTGTAAAGTGGTCCAGTTCAACAGACTGTAAATGGGCAGCAGAAGTGCATCCGTTGGCCGGGACATAAATTGTAAGTATATTTACATATATGTATATATACATATTTGTAGCTTGATCTAACGAGTGTGGGATAAACATAGTTTGAGTACTTTACTTATTATTAAGTTCGTCTACTTTAAGTCGCCTGCAGGCAGCAGCAGCAGCGTCAGCGACAGCGGCGTTGGCGTTGACAAAACATTTCTACTCTGCGCTCTTGTTTATGTTTACTTTACGCACACACACACACATACACGAGCACATACAGTAGTACATACACACACACACATACACGACCCACTCAAATATGTTGAGAATTTGGCACGCATTCGGCACTTTAGAGAGAGCGAGATAGAGCATGTGTTATAGAAGAGAGGGTAAAGAGCAGGCGACACACCCAAAAGGCTGTTGTTTGGAGATGTGGGGAAAAATTGGTGGAGTTTTTGTTATGGATTTTTAATAATATTCGCCACAATTCCCTTAACGATTTGCTTGTGCAATGAGGCGTGCATGTACAAAGTGAACGCACTTTTATGGACGCCACTGTTTGTCTGAAATTGCAACAGTATCAAAAATAGTTTTTTTTTTTGCCCGCATCTTGAAATCTCAACAATAATAAATAAAATAATAATACAAAAAATAAAGAAAAAAAAAAAAATAAATAAAATTTAATCGAATCAATTATGAACTGGCAAGAAAATTTATATATACAAGAAGCAGAAACTCTCAGCCCTTGCTATGACATGAGGAATGTGTCCAGACTTTGTCTTCATGTGATGGACACCAACAACAACAACAACAACAACAACAACAACATTTGACAACAAGAAAAAACACACAAGAAAAGGAAATTAATTTTTTATTGTATGTTTGTGTGTTTTTTTTTTCTCTTCTTCTCTTGTTATTCTTTTTTTTATGGCATTCAATTTTCGGCCTGCGGGCCAATGAAAATGCGTAGGGCTTTGCAAGAAAGTTAAGAAAACTTTAAGAGGAAGAACAAGAAGAAACAGATGAGGAAGAAGCAGAAGAAGAGGAAGAAACATGCAACGTTAATTCAATTTACGATCTAATTAGTGAAACAATTCGTAGCTCGAGGTGCCACAGAACTCAAAACGAACAAAATAAAAATAAAAAAATAAAAACAAAACAAAATGTTGAAAAACAATTAAAGCAAATAATTGAAATACTTGAAATAACAGTGCATGCCAAAATATTCGTCACAGTCAAATTAGCGAGCAGCAAATGTTTGTAGAAGCAAAAATAAAAGAGAGAGAGAGAGAGAGAGAGAGTAGACAGTAAGCAGACTTTAACAGTGCAGACTTTGTAAGTACAGTATGTAATAACAGTACATGCCATAATATTAGTCACAGTTAATTATGAAGAGCAAGAAATGCAAGGAAGCAGCAAATGTTTGTAGAAGCAAGACAAAGAGAGAGAGAGAAAGCAACAGATTAGCAGTGCAGACATTGTAAGCACAGTAGTGTCTAGCGAGTAAAGTATGTAATAACACTGCATGCCATAATATTAGTCACAGTTTGCTGGTAAACTTTCCTCAGCGCTGTAGTGTCTATAAGGTAAAGTATATAAACTTCTGATATTTTATACAATGATGTTCATGAACTAATACCAATAATGATATTATAATAGACATACAAAATTTTTTAGCTGTTGATTTAAAGCATATGGAATGACAAGCGAAATCTCAGTCAAGGAACAACAACAACAACAGCAACAACATTATGAATGAATGACAGCGGAAAGTAGTTCAGGCAGCCAGACACTTGAAACGCCTTGAAAAAAAAAATACTCAAATAACAAATTGCAAATCGAGCGAGTGTTGTTATTACATCTGCTATATATCACTATGTGAGAGAGCGAAAGAGAGAGAGAGAGCGCGAACATATATGTAAGAATATTGCGTACAAACATTTTGATTGTTTTTATTAGACTCTTGGTGCTTCCAGCTTTTGGGTCACTTGAACAGAAACTGCAAACATTTCGCCATTTAATTAATTTTTATATATCTGATAATATCGTAGGGGGCGCCACTGTAGACAAGATATAGGCATCTTTTAGCCAGCAGCATGAATAATTTGACTGTTAATTACGCTGCTGCGTTTTGTTATGATTACGAATGCTTCCATACACACACACACACACGCACAAGTAGCTGATATAGCTATCTCTCTTTCTAGTAATGCTGCCACTTCCCTATTTTGCTAGAGATTCCAAAATACTTCAGTTCTGAGGTCAGCTGCCAATTAATTGTGAACATGTCACGAACAATAACAAAAGCTTTCGCTGTCTAATTGAAAACAGTCTCAGAGTCTGCCACAGTCCCTGCCACTGCTTCAGGCTTATAAATAGTAGTAGTAGCAGTGAAATTTTCAACTTATCTTCAGTTTCTATTTATAGCAACCCTCCAAAAACCAAATGATGTGACGATTGTCTGCTTGCCTTTTGCAGTTTTTTTTTTTTTTTTGGTGTTTGGGGGAAGTTTCTCATTTTTAATGGCAGTGACAAATGTGCAACGGTTCCCCAGTTCCCCCCATCCATAAAAGTTGTAAAGTTCAAAGAAAAGTGTTTGTAGCATTGCTTCCCGTTGCCCCAGTAAATATTCTTGCACTTGCAAAGGAGTTTTGGAGCTGGTGCTGCAGCAGGAAGACTGCTTATACGCCCCCCTGGTTCAACATTTATATTTTTAGGCATATTTTCAAAGCTAAAAATTAAACTTATCAAAAGACATTTTGGGAGAAGCGACACTTTCGATAGGGGGCCCATATTATGCTTCGTGTTGTGTGTTCAACTTCTTTGTGTTCCACTTAAAAAAAAATACATACATATATGTTTATGGAATTTTCATGCGCTTCGATTTATTATTGTAGATGCAACACGAGCAGAAGGCGTGGCGCATTTATTTTACTCTTCTTCACACATTTCGCCAGGTATTTTATGTATATAAATATCAAAACACTTTACGAAATTTCTCACAATTCCCAATGGGGGAGCGGCCAGCACCCCAGGCCCAATTTTTTTTTTTTTGGGTGTTTCGCTTGTTTTTTTTGAATGTCTTTCGAATTAATCGTGCCTAATGGGGCCCCACCTCCTTACTACTTCAACCTATCCTAATGGATGTATGGCATACGGCAGCATACCTGCTGTTCTACTATTGCAAAACAATTTCCATAATTTATTACTAATAGATTCGACTAAAACTATATGAAACTATAAATATAGTTGTATCAGGTACAAATTTAGTGTTATATCAAATTTCAGTTTCATATGTCCCTCAAGAGTTGAAAATTCTATAAAAAGTTTAGACTAAATATTAGGACAAAACTTATTAAAAGTTGACATATAGCTCAACTAATTTATTGTTCTAGAGTTAAAAAAAAATCAAATAGCTAGAGTCGAGCAAGCGTTACCTGGTACCATAGAAAACTATAAGTTGCATAACTTCCAAGTTTATGATCCGATGTTGATCAAATTTTTACAAATCATCTACATAAATTCACATTTTAAGTGTTCCAAAATTCAAACAACTAGCTTTGAAATTATAATGGATTTTCGAGTGTTAAAAAGTCAGCATAGGCCTCTATATCCTACGGGTACATGATGGATGGCAAGAGAACATTTCGTATGATCCTTATGAAAATTTACAGCTAGCATCTGTCGCATCAGCAATGTATTAAGAAATTTAAAAATAAAATAAATTACACTTCAATTTTTGATATATAGTCATCAAAAACCATAAGCGCAAACATCTGTAACAATTGTGCAGCGACATCTGTTGACGAGAAGTGTTTGCATGAAGTACTAACCTAATAAAATGCATAAATTTTTCAACAATTATTATAAAATAACCATTAGACGGGGGAGGACTGACTAGAAAGAGTGAGTGAGAGTGAGAGTGAGAGAGAGCGACCCTTCTGGTATGAAATAGAATCAACAAGAAAAATGAAAATTGAAATATGAGCAGAGTGTGTGTTGAGAGTGTCCAATATGTAGCACTGAGAGGGTTGTGTAGTATGCCTCAGGCATATAGACAAGAAGCCACGTGACCCTGACGTCTGTCAAATATCTATCATGAGGCGTCGGGCACAAAAACAAAAAAAAAAAAATAACAGTAGAAACACCCTGCCACAATAAGAGGGGCACGCGTTGTGTACAGTCACGACGACGCCATAGCTTAGGGTGGTAAATGCAACAGGATTGAGTTGATTGATACGGGATGTATAGCACGTCTCTTTGCTTGCTTGTTGTTGTTGTTGTTGTTATTGTTCCCAAAGTCTAATTATAGGCTTATGTGTGCTGCGTGACTTTAACACCAAGCCCAGAGCAGACGCCATGTGGTATCACTAATGCGGGCTGACGTCTGTCTCTCTCTCTGTCTCTCTTACTCTATATATCTCTACAGATCTCGACAGCTCTCAAGATGAATGATCATGGTCTGCCAATTGTAGATCTTTGGCTCTGACAGCTTGGAAAACTCCCCAGCAAAAAAAAATTAAATAAATTGTAATTACTAATTTCAATTTAAAGTCTACTTCTCTTTCTCTCTCTCTCTCTCTCTCTGGCTCTGTCTCTCTCACTTTGTGCTTGTCGTAGTCCACAATGTAAAATGTGCGTGTCATTTTGTTACCAAGGTGCGGTCAAAGGACTCAACTGTGACTGTGTCATGGTTTTCCTGGCATCATTTTGCATGCGCTATGCGTACACGGCACAGAGACACACACACATACACGCACACACACACACACCCCTGAAAGGCAAATCGTGTGTCACACACAAGGGACAACATCAAAACTGACCCATTGTCTCAATGCTTATTTAGGTCATGTTTCGGGCAGGAACAACACATACACACACAGTATGAGCTCAAGGCGTGCCGCTTGTTTAACCTCACGTTAGGGGCATTACTTGTCTTGTACCTGATTTGTGTCAGCGAGATTAACGCAAAGCCTTTCAAATTATGAACGTGTATTATCAAAGTTTTGTGCTAGCAGCCAGAAACAATTCATAATTTACTTTTGGATTTTTGGGTTTTTTTTTATTCACATTCCTGTCACAGTAATTTCCTGTAGCATGGCACAACGTTTCTTTACAGTTCGTAAATAGTTTAACAAGTCTTTGCGCCGGCGCACACGTGTAGTCGCTTCAACATTTTTTTTTTCCCAGCCCAACTTTTTATACACTTGCAGGAATATATTAATTTTTCACAGAAACTTGTAACATCCGAAACATTCATGCTGTGCTATGTGTATAGTTTCACAATTTTAAAGTTCTCATATTAAAATTTGTTATGCATGCTTCTTATTACTGCAGGCTGTTTATAAATTGAAACGGTCCTGATCGTACTACTATATCTTTTAACTAGCAGAGGAAGAACTGGTAGAAAATTAAGTTTTAGTATAAAAAAATTGTTCACTTCAAATAAACTGCACTTAGGTTTCGCATGAACTTCTTACTGCCTGTCAAGTTTGGTTAAAATTGCAGCTCTATATCATTTAGCTGTCATAGGAATCATCGGTCGATAATTAAATTTTTGTATTAACATTTTTTTGTTTGTTTGAAAATTCGGCTAGAACTTACAGGAAAAACTCTTTCGTTACTGCTTTAAGAGTATAAATTCTTCGGCATTACGATAACTTTTGCTTTTATGTTGTTCAAATACACTTTATAATTTTCTTTATTTGTCTGTCAATTTGAAGCTTGTAAGATTTTCAACTGCCAAAGCCGCTAATAGTTTTTGTTGACAGACAAAGGATGCGTCGGTCGCTAAGCACTTGAAGTTCTTGATTTGAACACATGGCAAATGTAAACATAGCAGCAGCTATAAGTAAGAGAAACTATATAACAATTTTGGTTTTGTTTAGTTGAGATAACTGTAAAAATACTTAGTGCAGGTCAAGTGCGTCAACACTGCGCAAAGTTGTTGTTAAATCTGTTTCATCGATTTGAAAGACACAACAAATTTTTTTTTAACGAAATTTCATCATCTATATATATATATATATATATTATACATCATTACATATATAAAAGTCTAGCTAGCATTTAATTTATTATGTTAAAAATCAGTTTTTTTCTTTTATTTACGATTTTTGCCGCCACCAGAACTCTTTTGTGGCCTTTGATTTTTACGCATGCTACGTTTACGATTCTCAACTTTCTTGGTGGCATTTTCTTCGTTACGCCGCTTGATAAACTCAAGACGCATGCGTGACTTGACAATCTGTTCGGGTTTACGCATTTCCTTATCATTGCCACTGATGCGTTTCTTTAGCTCCAATTTAGCATTGTGACGCGCCAGACGTCCAACAGGATAACGTTGTGCATGCGATAATGGTTTAAAGTTATCATCATCACTGTCGGCATTTTCACGCTGTAATTGATCTTCAATCTTGGACTTTTCTTTCCATACATTGTAGCGTCCTGTTTTAAAGGATGCTGGAATCCATGCACCAGATTCAGTTCGTATTTTATTGGAACGTGGATCTTGCACTGAAACCATTTTCTTCTTAATGCGATCCCATTTCTTGAGTCCTGGCTTATGTTGTATCTCCTGAGATTTGTTGGGATCCATTACGGAGAATTCAGCATTTCTTGCTTGTCGCTCGAATGAATTTATCGCCAGACCATCTTCAGTATGTTTATCAGCTGATTGATAGGGAATATAATTTTCTACATCTTTTACTTGCTGCTTGCGTTTCTTCTTATGTTTATCGGCGTACAGTGCATCCATATTCTGTCGCTTTTTGGGTGCCACAACCTTTTTGAAGGCACTGTTTATTGTCTCATCATCGGCTGTTGAAACAGTCTGTGATTTTTGTGCATCTTCTTCTCTTTGTGCCTCATCAACATCCTCTTTGGCACGTTGCAATCTGAACTTTTCAATGACTTCCGCATGCTGCGAACGTTTCTCTTTCATCACAACGAAAGGCAATGATTTTTGTGTTGTGTTTAGTTCAAAAATTGTCTGAAATTGTAATTAAAATGCATTTGAAATATTTTCATTGGTTTTCCATTGATGCTGACTTACACCACCGGGTCTATAGTTGCGCATCTTGACCAATATATCATGTTTATCTTCTTCCAATTTACGTTCAGCTTCGGCAACATTTATTTTGGATTCTTCATTTAATTTCTTGCCACTGACTTCTGCTGCTTGTTTCAGCGCCGGTGCAGCATTATAGAAATCCTCTAGAGATTTTAAAGCAAAGAATTTAATTTTCTTGGCGCGTGCATTGGCATCTGTAGAAGCTACAGGACGTGAGCTTAGATACTTCTTATAGGCATTTTCGCTGGTACGCAAGACACCGGCCTGAAAGATAAATAAATCATTAATTATTATGGCTAGGAATAAGTGTTAACAAGTAACTAACAATATGATGACTCTTCTTAATTTCAGTCACGCTAAGATGTTCCTCCTCCAGCAGATCCTGTGGTATGGTGCCAATTGCTGAACTATCATTGATATTAAACGGACGATTCAAGAACAAATGCAAATCCAGCAAATGTGAAGTATCATCGGTGGAGAATATGGAATATGCTGTACCAGTGCGTCCAGCACGTGCACAACGACCTACACGATGCACAAAAAGTTTGGGTATGCCTGGAAAATGTAGATTCACTACATAATCCAAGCTTGGTATATCAATACCACGCGCTGCTACATCTGTGACAATTAGTACTGAAACCTTTTTGCTTGCAAACTTTGCTGTATTAATTTTACGTGCTGAAGCATCCAAGCTGGAGTATACTGAAGTATTCGATATGCCAGCTTCAGTAAGTATCTGTAAATGGAATGAAGCTTAGTAAATGCAGAGGCAACAGTTTTAGGTTTCACTGCTTACATATGATATCAGCTCCACATGATGTTGTGTGCCCGCAAAGACAACTGTTTGCGATTCCTTGGGTATCACATATTTCAGCAGCACGACAAGCGATGTATAACGATCATCTGGGCGACAATAGACAAACTTCAAAGACAATGCATCGGGCAGCTTGGATTCCACATCCAAACGTATAAGCACAGGATCACTGAGTCCAGCACGTGCAAATTCCACCAGTTGCTTTGGCAATGTTGCCGAGAACATGACCATTTGACGTGACGCAGGTAGACGATGCAGTGTCTCATTTAATTGCTCGCCAAAACCCATTTCAAAGAGACGATCAGCCTCATCGAAGACGACATATTCTGTAAATCAACGAAAGTCAATTAAGATTCTAGCATAAATACAATATAATCTCTTACCAATGGAGTTTAATTTCAAATCCATTTCCACACACAAATGCAGAAATCGTCCAGGAGTAGCAACAATAACATCGGGACATGTGTGTATGGCCGAGAATTGTGAATCCATGGAATCACCGCCCAGCACAAGTATAGTTTTTAGTTCCATAAATCGACCCAATTCCTTAATAAATTTATATGTTTGCACAGCCAATTCGCGTGTCGGCGACAAGATTAAAGCACGGGCGCCCTTCGTCGGCTCACGACGCTGCAGCTTCTCAAAGAGCGGTATAAGAAAACAAGCGGTTTTACCCGAACCTGTTTTGGCCATTGCAACAACATCACGTCCTTCCAATATTAATGGTATAGTCTTACGTTGAATGGGCGTTGGAACTTTATAGCCACGTTTTGTTATGCCTTTTATTAGCTCAAAACCCAAACCCATTGATTGAAAGCCGCCACTTTTCTTTGATTTTGGTTTGTTTTTAAGTATATCATCGTTGTTGCTGCTGTTGGCACTTTGTTCCAATGATGGAAAGCCTGGTATTTCATCAGCCTGTTTTTTAGGCTGCAATACATAAATATTTGTTATAAATAATTGAAGAAAACTATAAATATTTACGCACCATTTTTAATGAATTTTATAAACTACACGTGCGGCCGCAAACAGTGTGACCTTTTTATTCATAGCTATCGATAACATAACATATGTAGTATTGGTTCACACTGTAAACAGTTAACAGTGAACTATTGAATCTACATGGTGCACTTGTTAAAGAAGATAGTCACTACAGTAACAGACTATGACGTCAGTGCACATGCGCAGTATACATATATCTGCGCCCATACAATCACTATTTATTTCCTGTGTCCTTATGTTTCAAAATAATGCTACAATAAATATTGTTTCTATTACAAGACTCTTTATTAATTGTAAAAAATATACTATATATATATATATGTAGATGTACATATAAAATATCATCTGTTAATTATACAAAAATGTTATGTTTTTTTTTTCTAATATATGTAACATTTAAACTTGAACGTATTAATGATTTTCGCTTACTGCTCTTTCTTTTTCATTTCTTATAAACTAAAAGCTTATTTTTATAACTAGTTTTAGTGAATATTAATTAATAGATATTTTGCTATAAGCAAAATGTAGGCCAACATGTGCGGAAGCAGTCAAAAAGTTACAGCAAAAACTTACATTACAAAATTAATTAAATTGTTTTCATTATTTAAATTAAAAACTTACGTTATAAAGTTAGTTAGTTCAACTAATTATTAATATATATAGATATATATACATTTACAAAGCTAAACTTAAACCTTCACTATATATCCACATATTCCATTTCTGCATCCGATTCGCGCACCACAAGCAATTGTTCCAATCTTTCAATACGCTGCAACATATCTTCCTTCTCCTTTTGCACCAAATCAAAGCGACGACGCAATTCCTCATTATGTCGCCGCAGTTCATGCAATTGTCGACACATCTCTGATGTCGTCAGTAATGGCATTACATTTGGAGTTTTTGTTGATATTGTTCCACTGTTTAAATCATTTCCAGTGCGTAAATTCGTTCGATTTATTGTTGCAGGACTTTTATTGGCAGTTCCATTGCTATTATTAATATTATTGTTGTTGTTGCTAAGCGCAGTGCCAGCTGCTGGCTGCGATGGCCGTAATTGTATTGTCTGCACGGTGCCAACTTGACCACGTAATGAGCTTGCTGCAGGATTTGGTATGCTCGTTGCATGTTCATTGATCAACTGTTGTTGCTCATCTATAATACCGCTATCCAGTGTAGTTCTATTGACCGAGGGTAGCTTTAACTGTTAAGAGAAAGTTTACAATACGTTAGTTGTGTCATGTCTAACAATTGAGAGAAATGTTTGCAATGCAAACCTGTCGTGACTGCAGCTGTCGCATATTAACAAGTTTTGTGCCATCCGCCAGTTGACGCACCACAGCAGAGCTGCCAAAGAAATGTAAATTATATTTAAAGCTATGTATAGTTGATATATAATGAAGCTTACCTTGCTAGCGTTGCAGGAATTTTCTGTAAGGATTTAGGCTGATCGCAAAGTTTCTTAAAATCGGTCAACGAGATAATTCTAATATTCTATAAACATAAAGATAATCACAAGGCATTAGAAATTTTCTACTATAACTGAAACTACGTGTAGCTTACCTTATTTTTCGTAACACCAGCAGACGCTGGACTTGTTGTTGCTACTGCTGCTGCTGTTGAGGCGGCTGCTGCCTCTTTTTGTCGTATGACATTCATGCGTATTTTTTGTGGTGAAAAATGATGCTGCACTGTTTGACCCATTGTATTATGATTATTCTTTCTTATACTATTATTTATAATTCCATTTGTACTTTGTTTAACATTCGTTGCGCCGCCACGATTCGTTTCATGTAATAGCATACGTCCGCCTTCAGAGAGCACCAATTGTCGACCATTACGTAGCGCTGTATTTAACATCTTTTTGGACGCTTCATCGTCTGGCAAAAGATGTGAAAAGTTATTGCTGATGATAAGCTCCAAGCTATGCCTATGACTTACCCAATTGATTATCCTGCATCATATCCGCAATGCCATGTGTCTTGAGCATATTCAAAGCTGAATTGCCCAACATATTTGTATCTATAAATGAAATTTGATAATATAATAAAAAACTACAATCGATAGTGTTATAATAATTGAAAAATTCACTTACGGCCACGTAAATTTTCCAGCACATCCATTTTATCCTCAACGGACATGTCAGCATCATCCGCACATCTCGCTGACTTGCCATCATCCATTATGGAATTAACTGCTTCACTGGTTTCCTTCTACAAAAAGTTAAGGCAAGTGTTTAGTATAAGTATTTGAAGTATTACTAAATTTATAGCAAGTCATAAACTTTACATACTTTAATATGCAGCGTTCGTCGCTGTGGTTAGCATAATGTATAATAAATTTTATAAATTTAAACAATTATCAAATTTAATATATTTTCTAGTCTAACATATATAACTTTAACATTAGACTTACCTCCGTCTCCTCATTAAATTTACGATTTGCCTGCGCTTGTCGCGCCGCCTCCAGCTCGGCCAATATATCCGCCTGCTCAGTGAGCACAGCTAATGCAATGGCAGTTTTACCAAATTTTGAGATTAATGTAACATCTGCTTGACTCTTGAGCAGCATTCGTACAATACTTTTATGTCGTTTCTCCACGGCCCAATGTAATGGTGTCATGCGTAGCTAAAAAAAAAAAAGGGAAAGTGTATTAAATAGTGAGACACTGGCATAACAGTAAATTCTTGGCTCACCATATCACGTGCATTAACGGCACATTTGAGCGCAAGCAATAGATTAACAATTCGCTCATGTCCAAAATAGCAAGCTAAATGCAATGGTGTACGATCCACTTTTGTTTTAGCATCCATATTAATGCCACCTTGCAGTAGAATTTCACAAATCTCTAATTGATTGTTCATTGCAGCAAAATGTAGTGCAGACATGCCAAGCTATTAAATAAATTAGAAATTCATTAACATTTATACTATATCACATTATCAACTGGCAGACAAACCCAATCGGAAGCAAATGGTGCACCATGTGCCAGCGCTGCTTTAACGCCCGTCACATCACTGTCCCTGGCGCTTTGTAGCAATTGTTTGCCCAAATCCACAACTGTTGTTGTGCCATGTACATTTCCCTTTTTCAATAGCAGCTCATTTTCAGTGCGCTATAATCATATGTTTGATTAATTTTTTTTATAATATATTTATTTGGAATTTCATTTATACTTACAATTTCATAATTTAATAAATTTGACAACTGTTGGTTTAGAGATTGCGCCTCCATTGCAACACTTCCATCGGCTCGCAATGTGGCGACAACTTTACTGCTGCCCGTGTTGCTATTGCTGTTGCCTGCAGCGTTGTGCATGTTTTTTTTTAGCAACTGTTGTATACGCGCTCAATAAACATCACTTGTTGTTTGTGTGTTAATATTTTATATGCTACAACAAATTGTTTTTTTTTTTGTAATTTTACAAATGATCATCTGTGTGTGCGCAAGAGTGGGACAATGCGATCGCATTCATTTTATTCATATCGATATCTAATATCGATGTTAACAGCGTCCTTTCTTTACAGCAGCGTCCAGCACAACTACTCACTTAATATAAATAATTTGTTATTTAGCACATTAAAGTGCAACAAGTTGAAGTATATTATCAAAACCATAAAGTAAACGCACAGCTTAAAAGAAATTTCACTGACGTTTGTTAAACTGAATAAGTTCATTTCGTTGAGTTCAGAGAGTCGTTCGATTGAACTAGCTCAGAACGAATCACAACATTCTGTTGTCTCAATGTTATTAGCAATTATGTTAATAATTGCACTTACATTATTTACTTTCATATTTTAACGTTTACCAACACACGTATTGCAACCACATGCTGTTGTTAGGATTTTAACAGCAGTTATATTTAAATTGAGAAAAAAAGAAAACATGAATTTTATATATTGGATAAATATATATCTATATATTTATTTATTTTTGGCATTAATGTTACACTTATTATTGTATATATATGTATTTGCGTTTTTTTTTTTGCCATTCATAAATTTACATAATATGGATGTGTGTGTGTGTTTGAGTGTTGTGTGTGTGCGTGGTTTGGATATCCAAACTTTACTGGCATTCCTACATCGAATAAATTGCTCACAATCAGTCATAACCAAGTTTTAACCACATATTTAACATATTCATCGATAGTATAAGTATGTATTTATGTAGTATATTAACTTTCTGGATTTTTTTTTTTTTTTTGGTTTATTATCATATTCTTTCATATTTATTTTAAAACTTTAGAACATTTCGTCAGCTATTTTATAGTTTCACGTGTGTTCAAGTTAACTCAAGTTGCCAGTTAACGTTATTTTTTCTCATATTTAAATTCAAATGTTTAACTGATAAATCATTTAAGTCTAGATATACAAATGATTAGGGGATCGGTTCATTGAAATAACATTTTACGAAAATCATCAATCAATCAATCAAATTGTAAACAATTCATTTTTTTTTTTCTTCTTTTTTGGTTTTGTTGTTAAAGATCTTATAAAGTCTATTATATAGTAAATTGCTTTCAGATTTTTTTTTCTTCATATATAACTTAAGCTGGTCTTATGCGTTTTCCTTTCTTTTTTTTCATTATTTTCATCCTTTTTTTTAACTAATTTTGGCATATAAGAGAGTTTTTCTTAAGAAAAATTAAATTCGCTCATTTGACTTGAAATTTGTTCATGTTTTTCGTGTTAACAATTTAAATTTAAATTTAATTAATTAATTTTTTTTTTTACGTTTTTTTTTACAGCATTTTTTTTTGTTGTTGACAAAAAATTCACAAGGAACAATTTAATTGAATTTAATGCTTGCATAATAATTTCACTAGAATTTTGGTTTTCTAGTGAAATTATTATGCAAGCATTAAATTCAATTAAATTGTTCCTTGTGAATTTTTTGTCAACAACAAAAAAAATATGCTGTAAAAAAAAACGTAAAAAAAAAAATTAATTAATTAAATTTAAATTGTTAACACGAAAAACATGAACAAATTTCAAGTCAAATGAGCGAATTTAATTTTTCTTAAGAAAAACTCTCTTATATGCCAAAATTAGTTAAAAAAAAAAAAAGAAAAAGAAAAGAAAATAATGAAAAAAAGAAAGGAAAACGCATAAGACCAGCTTAAGTTATATATGAAGAAAAAAAATCTGAAAGCAATTTACTATATAATAGACTTTATAAGATCTTTAACAACAAAACCAAAAAAAGAAAAAACAAAAAAAAAATGAATTGTTTACAATTTGATTGATTGATTGATGATTTTTCGTAAAATGTTATTTCAATGAACCGATCCCCTTAATCATTTGTATATCTAGACTTAAATGATTTATCAGTTAAACATTTGAATTTAAATATGAGAAAAAATAACGTTAACTGACAACTTGAGTTAACTTGAACACACGTGAAACTATAAAATAGCTGACGAAATGTTCTAAAGTTTTAAAATAAATATGAAAGAATATGATAATAAACAAAAAAAAAACAACAGAAAGTTAATATACTACATAAATACATACTTATACTATCGATGAATATGTTAAATATGTGGTTAAAACTTGGTTATGACTGATTGTGAGCAATTTATTCGATGTAGGAATGCCAGTAAAGTTTGGATATCCAAACCACGCACACACACACACAACACCCAAACACACACACACATCCATATTATGTAAATTTATGAATGGCAAAAAAAAAAACGCAAATACATATATATACAATAATAAGTGTAACATTAATGCCAAAAATAAATAAATATATAGATATATATTTATCCAATATATAAAATTCATGTTTTCTTTTTTTCTAAATTTAAATACAACTGCTGTTAAAATCCTAACAACAGCATGCGGTTGCAATACGTGTGTTGGTAAACGTTAAAATAGGAAAGTAAATAATGTATGTGCAATTATTAACATAATTGCTAATAACATTGAGACAACAGAATGTTGTGATTCGTTCTGAGCTAGTTCAATCGAACAACTCTCTGAACTCAACGAAATGAACTTATTCAGTTTAACAAACGTCAGTGAAATTTCTTTTAAGCTGTGCGTTTACTTTATGGTTTTGATAATTTACTTCAACTTGTTGCACTTTAATGTGCTAAATAACAAATTATTTATATTAAGTGAGTAGTTGTGCTGGACGCTGCTGTAAAGAAAGGACGCTGTTAACATCGATATTAGATATCGATATGAATAAAATGAATGCGATCGCATTGTCCCACTCTTGCGCACACACAGATGATCATTTGTAAAATTACAAAAAAAAAAAAAACAATTTGTTGTAGCATATAAAATATTAACACACAAACAACAAGTGATGTTTATTGAGCGCGTATACAACAGTTGCTAAAAAAAAACATGCACAACGCTGCAGGCAACAGCAATAGCAACACGGGCAGCAGTAAAGTTGTCGCCACATTGCGAGCCGATGGAAGTGTTGCAATGGAGGCGCAATCTCTAAACCAACAGTTGTCAAATTTATTAAATTATGAAATTGTAAGTATAAATGAAATTCCAAATAAATATATTATAAAAAAAATTAATCAAACATATGATTATAGCGCACTGAAAATGAGCTGCTATTGAAAAAGGGAAATGTACATGGCACAACAACAGTTGTGGATTTGGGCAAACAATTGCTACAAAGCGCCAGGGACAGTGATGTGACGGGTGTTAAAGCGGCGCTGGCACATGGTGCACCATTTGCTTCCGATTGGGTTTGTCTGCCAGTTGATAATGTGATATAGTATAAATGTTAATGAATTTCTAATTTATTTAATAGCTTGGCATGTCTGCACTACATTTTGCTGCAATGAACAATCAATTAGAGATTTGTGAAATTCTACTGCAAGGTGGCATTAATATGGATGCTAAAACAAAAGTGGATCGTACACCATTGCATTTAGCTTGCTATTTTGGACATGAGCGAATTGTTAATCTATTGCTTGCGCTCAAATGTGCCGTTAATGCACGTGATATGGTAAGCCAAGAATTTACTGTTATGCCAGTGTCTCACTATTTAATACACTTTCCCTTTTTTTTTTTAGCTACGCATGACACCATTACATTGGGCCGTGGAGAAACGACATAAAAGTATTGTACGCATGCTGCTCAAGAGTCAAGCAGATGTTACATTAATCTCAAAATTTGGTAAAACTGCCATAGCATTAGCTGTGCTCACCGAGCAGGCGGATATATTGGCCGAGCTGGAGGCGGCGCGACAAGCGCAGGCAAATCGTAAATTTAATGAGGAGACAGAGGTAAGACTAGTGTTAAAGTTATATATGTTAGACTAGAAAATATATCAAAATATATAATTATAAATTAAATTAATGCATAAAATTTATTATACATTATGCTAACCACAGCGACACACGCTGCATATTAAAGTATGTAAAGTTTATGACTGACTATAAATTTAGTAATACTTCAAATTCTTATACTAATTATATGCCTTAACTTCTTGTAGAAGGAAACCAGTGAAGCAGTTAATTCCATAATGGATGATGGCAAGTCAGCGAGATGTGCGGATGATGCTGACATGTCCGTTGAGGATAAAATGGATGTGCTGGAAAATTTACGTGGCCGTAAGTGAATTTTTCAATTATTATAACACCATTGACTATAGTTTTCATTATATTATCAAATTTCATTTATAGATACAAATATGTTAGGCAATTCAGCTTTGAATATGCTCAAGACACATGGCATTGCGGATATGATGCAGGATAATCAATTGGGTAAGTTATGGGCATAGCTTGCAGCTTATCATCAGCACTAACTTTTCATATCATTTGCCAGATGATGAAGCGTCCAAAAAGATGTTAAATACAGCGCTACGTAATGGTCGACAATTGGTGCTCTCTGAAGGCGGACGTATGCTATTGCATGAAACGAATCGTGGCGGCGCAACGAATGTTAAACAAAGTACAAATGGAATTATAAATAATAGTATAAGAAAGAATAATCATAATACAATGGGTCAAACAGTGCAGCATCATTTTTCACCACAAAAAATACGCATGAATGTCATACGACAAAAAGAGGCAGCAGCCGCCTCAACAGCAGCAGCAGTAGCAACAACAAGTCCAGCGTCTGCTGGTGTTACGAAAAATAAGGTAAGCTACACGTAGTTTCAGTTATAGTAGTAAATTTCTAATGCCTTGTGATTATCTTTATGTTTATAGAATATTAGAATTATCTCGTTGACCGATTTTAAGAAACTTTGCGATCAGCCTAAATCCTTACAAAAAATTCCTGCAACGCTAGCAAGGTAAGCTTCATTATATATCAACTATACATGGCATTATATATAATTTACATTTCTTTGCCAGCTCTGCTGTGGTGCGTCAACTGGCGGATGGCACAAAACTTGTTAATATGCGACAGCTGCAGTCACGACAGGTTTGTATTGCAAGCTTTTCTCTCAATTGTTAGACATGACACAACTAACGTATTGTAAACTTTCTCTTAACAGTTAAAGCTACCTTCGGTCAATAGAACTACACTGGATAGCGGTATTATAGATGAGCAACAACAGTTAATCAATGAACATGCAACAAGCATACCAAATCCTGCAGCAAGCTCATTACGTGGTCAAGTTGGCACCGTACAGACAATACAATTACGGCCATCGCAGCCAGCAGCTGGCACTGCGCTTAGCAACAACAACAATAATATTAATAATAGCAATGGAACTGCCAATAAAAGTCCTGCAACAATAAATCGAACGAATTTACGCACTGGAAATGATTTAAACAGTGGAACAATATCAACAAAAACTCCAAATGTAATGCCATTACTGACGACATCAGAGATGTGTCGACAATTGCATGAACTGCGGCGACATAATGAGGAATTGCGTCGTCGCTTTGATTTGGTGCAAAAGGAGAAGGAAGATATGTTGCAGCGTATTGAAAGATTGGAACAATTGCTTGTGGTGCGCGAATCGGATGCAGAAATGGAATATGTGGATATATAGTGAAGGTTTAAGTTTAGCTTTGTAAATGTATATATATATATATATATTAATAATTAGTTGAACTAACTAACTTTATAACGTAAGTTTTTAATTTAAATAATGAAAACAATTTAATTAATTTTGTAATGTAAGTTTTTGCTGTAACTTTTTGACTGCTTCCGCACATGTTGGCCTACATTTTGCTTATAGCAAAATATCTATTAATTAATATTCACTAAAACTAGTTATAAAAATAAGCTTTTAGTTTATAAGAAATGAAAAAGAAAGAGCAGTAAGCGAAAATCATTAATACGTTCAAGTTTAAATGTTACATATATTAGAAAAAAAAAACATAACATTTTTGTATAATTAACAGATGATATTTTATATGTACATCTACATATATATATATATAGTATATTTTTTACAATTAATAAAGAGTCTTGTAATAGAAACAATATTTATTGTACCATAATTTCAAACATAAGGACACAGGAAATAAATAGAGATTGTTTGGGCGCAGATATATGTATACTGCGCATGTGCACTGACGTCATAGTCTGTTACTGTAGTGACTATCTTCTTTAACAAGTGCACCATGTAGATTCAATAGTTCACTGTTAACTGTTTACAGTGTGAACCAATACTACATATGTTATGTTATCGATAGCTATAAATAATAAGGTCACACTGTTTGCGGCCGCACGTGTAGTTTATAAAATTCATTAAAAATGGTGCGTAAATATTTATAGTTTTCTTCAATTATTTATAACAAATATTTATGTATTGCAGCCTAAAAAACAGGCTGATGAAATACCAGGCTTTCCATCATTGGAACAAAGTGCCAACAGCAGCAACAACGATGATATACTTAAAAACAAACCAAAATCAAAGAAAAGTGGCGGCTTTCAATCAATGGGTTTGGGTTTTGAGCTAATAAAAGGCATAACAAAACGTGGCTATAAAGTTCCAACGCCCATTCAACGTAAGACTATACCATTAATATTGGAAGGACGTGATGTTGTTGCAATGGCCAAAACAGGTTCGGGTAAAACCGCTTGTTTTCTTATACCGCTCTTCGAGAAGCTGCAGCGTCGTGAGCCGACAAAGGGCGCCCGTGCTTTAATTTTGTCGCCGACACGCGAATTGGCTGTGCA
>JBAMBR010001542.1:0-19143 GCA_037044475.1 Zaprionus obscuricornis
AATACAATATGAATACCCAGGTGAATAGGTATTTTTACTGGAATTTCTTTTCCATTAGAGCGTAAAAAACTTATCCGAACAAGAACAAGAAGAACAACAATAACTTGATAATAGTCGACAAAGTGGATAAGTTCAGTGATTCGACTGACACTTTGAGTGCTAAGCTTGACTTATTCACAAGTCAATTATGTGCTTTAAGTTCTTCGAGACTTTACTAAATCTCTTCATCTAATTTTCTGATTCGATTCACTTTGATATTGAACCAATTATGGAATTTATAGTAAATACTCCCAGTAGACTACTTATAACTTCTATTTGTTGCTTGAAAAAAACAAAGTAAATTATAACGAATATTTTATACACTATATAGAATAAATGCTTAAAAGAATTATATATACTCGCACTGCAAGTGTATAATAATTTTAATATGCTTTGTTAGCTTTGAGTTCGTGACATTTAGAATGTTAAGAATTGCAGTATTTATACCCTGGAAAATGTGTAGAAAAGAGAGAATACTAAACTTCTGCAAATGTGCTTCGGTTTTTTTTTTTTTTTGATTTGTAAGAGTTAAAGGCTTGTTTGTTTGCTCTACAGCTTAAACAGGTCAAGTCTATATCAAAATTTGGATACTACGTCTTCGTCCCTGACAATACTCCCAAAACTATAGCAAGTAAAATTTTATTTTTATATTTTTTTTAGTTAACATTTCTTTACATTTTTATTTCAAATCTAGAATGTTACGTGTCTGTCCAATTTTTATTTGAGTTTACAGGGTATCTAAGTGTGTGCATACAACTGTTTTTTTCTTTTATTTTATTTTTTTATTGTACTCGTTATTTAAAAGGATATGCAATGCATTTGACTGTATTGTTGACAGCAAGGGTGCCACGCCTTTTTTATGCACACATTCAAATGAGTTAAGTCAGCAATGATTTACAACAACAGCAAGAGGAGTTGCAGCAGCAGCAGCAGTAACCGCAACAACACCACCACCATCAAGGAGGCGCGCTCGACTTGACTAAGTGTCCATTAGTCAGTCGGTTGGGTAAACAAAACCGCAACAAAACCGGGCAATAATGAACTCGTTGAATGAATCTTCTGACATTTCTGGCGTTGCTGTCGTTTCCGGGCTGCCCTTTTAGCACAGCAGCAACGACAACAAGAACAACAACAGCAACAACAAACTTACAATTGACCTATTTTGAGTTAAAAGCCTCTTGGCAAACTTAAGGTTTAATGTGTGGGCGTGGCAGTGGCCAGCATTTTATATATGTGATACTGTTGCTGTTGTTGGTGTTGGTCTGCTGCTGCTGCTGCTGCTGCGGCTGTTGCTGCTGATGACATCAGGTGACATCAGAAACGCGTAAAAGAAGAAGGACAACAACCTGCAGCATCCACTTTGTTGCGCAATTTGTTCATGTGGCAAGCCAATCAACTCAGCGTCCAGCAGTAACAACACTAACTGTCATACACATAAGGGGCAACAACAACAACAACAACAACAATAACAATGGACAACAACAACATCAACAATGGACAACGACGGACAATATACTATATATTGTAGTATATGGCATACAAAATGGCGTCTACGCACTAGAATATACTATATGTATGATATGTATGGTATGTATGGTATATTTAACATTGTGTATACGCCGTGTGAGACAACGTATGCTGCTTGAATGAGTGTGCAACTTGTCAGGGTGTTGCACTGGAAACGTGATGTTTAATTAATGCAAAGTGTAAAAGCAACACGGCAAACTCAACACTCTGCACTATGTTGTTCTTGTTGTTGTTCTCATTGTTGTTGTTGTTCTTGTTGGTTTTGCTGTGCAGGATGCGCTAGTTGAGATGCATTAGTAGGCGTCAGACAAGTGCCCTGGGCAACGGCCAATGTATAACACACAACACACAACGTACAACGTGCAATGTGCGCAACAAGCAATGTGCGACATGCGACATGCGACATGCAACAAACAAGCGTCGAGTATATGAGTTAAACAGTTTTCTCTCGACTATTAACAACAAACTAATGGAGGCAGACAACAACTCGAAGAGCCGAGAGCCGTGAGCCGTGAGCCAAGGCAACGTTTATGCAATTAATAAAGTGCTAGACAAGACAGCTGCAAGGCATAGGCAAGACCAAGAGCAAGGGAAAGGCAATGACGCGATGGCGATGTCGTTGTCGTTGTCGAAGACGAAAATGAAGACAGAGGCAGTGAAATTTTTCTTTCTATCTATTTCTCTCCAACATTCAAAGTATGCTTGAGTAAGCGCATCATAATGTAACCGGAGCAAGAATATCGAGCCGATGATGATGATGATGATGATGATGAAAAAGTAAAAGAAAAACCAAGCAAAACGGGACCAAGTACCAGATGGTATGAATAGATACAGATAGCATAGTATACTATACATAGCATAGTATAAATCATAGCCTACAAAAAGAAGAAGAACAACAAAAGCAACAACAATATGCTGAAGAAAATGCACTTTCAACTATATTGAATGCAAATATCATTATGAGAGTCTTTGACCTAAATCAAATACAATTTTCTCTATTTCAGTCAATGAGAACAACTTGCTGAAAGTGCTGCATAGTTTTCTTTTTTTACTTTTTTTTATATTGCCATACAAGTATATAATAATATTATCGATACGAATATTGATGTACATATATGAGCTAAATTGTTAATGAACCTTAAGTAAGACTCTTAACTGATGACTTAAAATTCTCTTAACTATTTCGTAATAGATTTTGATTTAACTCTTATCTGTTTTTTAGCTTATTTATTACTGATGTTTAACTCATTGTCAACTGTTTTGTAGCTGTTACTCAACTGATTCTTAATATATCCTCAACTTATTTTTGGATAATGCTCAGATTCCTAACATATTTCAATAGAAATCTCAACTGTTTCGCTGCAGTTTCTCAACTGATTTGTAACTTATTTTAAACAGATTCTCAACAAATTTCTAACAGATTCTCAATCGATTCTCAACTAATGCTTAATTAATTCTCAATTAATTTTAAACTGTTCCTAAAGAGATTCTTAACAGATTTACAACAGAATCTTAATAGATTCTCAACAAATTCTTAACAGATTTTTAACAGATACTCAAATAATTATTGATAAATTCTCAATTAATTCTCAAATATTTCTCAGGTGTGGCTCAACGGCTTCCATAGAAATTCTTAATTTTTTACCTTAATAATTCTCACGTACCTGATTTTTTCCTTAGATGCGGCTGCCGCTGCAACAGCTGTAGCAGCAGCTGCTGCTGCTGTTTCGGCCAACTTGGGAGGACTACTGACCAATGGTGGACTGCAGACACGAGGCGGTGTTGTAATGCGTGGTGGACTATTCATCTGACGTGGTGGACTCTTGGCCAGTTCTGGTGGTGAGCTACGCATTAGCGGAGGCGATGGCATGGCTGGTGCTCCCTCACCAACGGGTGGACTTTGAATACGTTCAGCGCTGCGCTGCGATGATTTAAGTGATGGTGCTGGACTTCTCGCCGAGATTGAGGCCTGTGATTTGATTGATGCTTGTGATTTAACTGAAGCTTGTGGAGACAGTGCCAATGGCGGAGAAGCTGTTGCAGCAATAGCAGCAGCAACAACAGCAGCAGCTGCAGCAGAGGCTGAAGCCGAAGCCGAAGCTGATGCCGAGGCTGAGGCAATGGAGCCAGTACGTGAGCCAGCACGTGATCCACTGTGAGAGGCAGTGCGTGAGCCATGCTGAGAACCGCCACGAGAACCTATGCCAGCACCTTGTGATCTTTGGCTGCCACTGCGACTTGGCACGCGACTGTCTGGCTTGGATGAACCAGATGCAATATTAGCAGCAGCCATTGCTGCAATTGCGCCACTAGTTGACATGATGCCACCACTAGCAATGCTGGCCGCACGAGGAGAACTGATGCTATCGCCTGGTTCATCGTCACCAGCACCATCACCATCGGCATCAGCATCATCGTCAGCCACAGTAAGTGACATTTTGTCCACTGACAACTCATCGGTTTCAACTTTAGTTAATTCCTCATCATCAACATCTGGCTGCACATCACGATCATCAGCATCATCTGTACTGACAATTGGATCGTCAAGACCCATTGGCGGCGGTGGAACGAAACCGCGTCCCACGCTATCCTCATCAAGTTCTGCAAAATGCTCTGGCGGCGGTGCAATGATGGATGAAGCCGAGTAGCCATTGCTTGGTGGAGTTGTAATTGTTGTAGACTCATCCTCATTATCTAGAGATCGGCTGTATTCCTCAGCAGCCAACTGTTGACCACCGCTTGCCGGCAATTGATCCTGATCTGGTTCCCGCTCCGGTTCCTGCTCCTGTTCCGGTTCAGGTTCCTGGTTAACGCTTTCCTCTATCTCCTGTGATGCTGGTTGATCATGTTGACTTCTGGAAATGGGTTGCGGTGAATTTGGTTGTGATTCTTCTTCACTTTCGGATGAGGGCGTAAGCGGTGGTATTTGACTAACATGTTGTGCCGGTGGCGATACCATCTTGCAAATATTGAGCTGAGGACACGGCGGCGGTGTTACCGGTGGCGATGGTGATGTTGATGGTGACTTGGTCATTGGTGGAGTTACATTTCCTTGCACATATGATAAATTTGCTGGTAATGGCGGTAATGGTGGCGGTGGTGTCGACTTATCCTCATCATCATCGTCATCATCGCCATCGTCGTCTTCATCATCATCATCAGCATCTCCATCGGCACTGTCTGTCTGATTTTGCTGCTGCTGCTGCTGTTGCTGTTGCATTATAGCTGGCGGCTCAACAATAGCCTCCTCAGCATCATCGGTCTCTTCACCATCATCATCATCGGTACGCAATCCAGCATCATCCATGGGTGACAATGGTGGTGGCGGTATTAGCTCTAATTCAAGTACTGAGCCACCACTTGGTGAACCAGGCGGCGAATTCCCATCCATGCTAAGCTGCTGCTGAGGCGGCGGTGTTGGTGTTGGTGGCATATCATCCGTTTCCGTTAACGTTGGCAATGGTTGGCCAAGCAATGTTGTTGTTGGTGGCGGCGGTGGTGGTGCAACCAGCAATAACATTTCATCGGTTAATGATACTGTCGGAAGTGGTGGCGGCAATGGCACCTGATCAGCCTGCATTCCCGAGCCGGATGCAAGTGCATCATCAAGATTCGTATTGCTATTATCCACTTCCTCGATATCGGAATCGATGCCTTGTGCAAAATCCATATAGAAATTATCCCGTGAATCGCTTGAGCCGCGTCGCAATTTCAACGACAACGATAGATCTGGTGAGCTGTCCATATCTATGATTTTCTTTTCCACTTTTCTTTGCTTCCGCTTCCTCTCTCTCTCTCTCTCTCTCTCTCTCTTCCTCTCCCACTCTTTCTCGCTCTGTTAGTATCTCTGTCTCAGTGACTGTTTGATATTTCAATTGGAAATTGGCTCAATTGAGCTATGAATTGAATTTTGTTGTCTTTCCCTTCCACTTGATTCTTGTTATGTTTATTTCCGCTTTCTGCTTTCGGCTTTCAAGCTTTTCACTTTATGTCGCATACGTAGTACATTTTGTGTATCCTTCAGGACATGTATCCCTAGAAATGCAAAAGTAAATGCTATACAAACACATACGCACACACACAAACACAAACACACACACATACATATGTATGTAATACATATACGCAGTGAAAAGTTATCAACATCCACAGCCACAGCCACAGCCACAGCCACTGCCATGCTCTCTTATTGTATGGAGTACGGGGCGGCGGTGTGGGGCGTGGCAATTGCATTTGCTGCGCATTTGGCTTTTTACGCAATGAATTTTATATGTCTGCGTGCGAAAGTGCGTAATATGAAAGACGCAACATAAAAGCAACAACCCCGAGAAAAAGCGCACAACAAAAAAAAAAAATAAAAATAACAACAACAAAAACATGAAATTGAAAGGCAAAAACGTTTGTTTTTTTGTTTGTTTGTTCGTTCGTTTTGTTGCGCAGTTCTTGTTGACTTACTGACCAAAATGCATAAGCACGCAACAAAATACAAACATCAAAACATCAAAAGATTTACCGTTAAGCCGCAACTGGCTCTTTCAAATTCTAACGGTACAATTTATGTATGCCAAATGCGAAGCCGCAGCTAACGCTAACGTCAACGTCGACTTTTGCCTCTGCAAAAGATGCCGACGTATTTTGTGGCTGCCTGTGGGTGTGAATATTTCACTGTGTATGTGTGTGTGTGTGTGTGTGCGTGTGTGTACACCGAAAATATTGCGTGAATGTTTGTGTATATTTTGTAGGGCAGGGATAGAGCTTCCCTTCTTCTCTTCTTCTTCTACTTCTTCTACTACTTCGTTTTGCACATACGGAATACATTTGCATGTAGAGTAAATGAAACAGAAGTTGAAGAAGATGAAAGAAAAGATTACAATATTAGCATGACACTATTTTTTTTTTTTTTTGGGGAAGTATGTACCGTTTTATTTTATGATTAAAGAATTTAGTCTTTCTTATTAAATTGCATTTAATATTTGGCGATACCGTTACACGCTAAACGTTACACGTTCACGCTCACGTTTACGTTTACATTCGCTTCGTATTCGTAGTTTAACGTTTCGTTTCGTTTCGCTTCGTTTCGGATTCTGATTCAGATTCAGATTTATTTATTTATTTGTTTTTTTTTTTTTTGTGTTTTTTGGGGGCACACGAAGTGCGCGCCTTACGCTGGACTTTTTTTGCGACTCCTGCTGCGGCGGCACTTAATTCTAGAATGAAACGCCAGCACAAGACAAAGCTGCGCCATTGCCGTTGCCATAGAAAACAGAAGCTACTACACAGCCTCTCAGCCGTCAACGAAGCTGGAGCCAGAGGCAGAGTGACAGAGAGAGAGAGCGAGGACAGAGAGCAAGATTGAGCGCACAAAGCAAATGTAAAAACATAGTAGTGGATGGAGACAGTTAACTGTTATTGTGCGCTCACTCTCTCTCTCTCAGAGAGAGCGCAATTACGTACAATGGTTATGTGAAAACGTTTCAAACGTTGTAACTTACATAAAAGAAATTTACAAATATGTCTTGCCGGCCCACTGTACTAATATCTGGATAGATGGTCGCTCTCCCTTTTTTTTTGTTGTTTTTAGCAGGAGCGTGTGAAAAGCGGCACTGCGTAGTGACGCCTCTATTGAGAGCATACATATATTGGCCATAAGGGATATGCGCACGGCTAACAAACTTGTACGAAATGTGCTGGAATTTTGCACAGTTTTTGTTTTTTTTTTTTGGGGTTGGAGAAATAATATGCTGAGCAGCAAATGCATAATATAATTACCAACATCTAGCTAATATTTAATTTATTAATCTTATTAAAAAAAATATATATATAAGAAATTATACTTGAAAAATAAAAAGAAATATTTACACATATTAATTTTTATTTTTATTATTTCAATTAAATTATGTTTCACGCTGTGTGGCAGTAAAATACTCATTTTGGTATTTCCGTTACAAGCATTTAAAGTCGATTGTTATCGATATATTTCTTGATAATAAAAAAACATGTAAAATTTAATAAAAATAAATAATTAAAATAATTATTATTTTTATGTTTATTTTAATAATAAATATTTATCTTATTATGCGTTTAATAATTTTTATTAAATTTAATAAAATTATCGATTTATTTTTTTGCAGCATACGATATTTATTCGTATGCGCTAACAATATTCATATATCGACATGCCACCACAATTTAGTCGTCGATAAATTTTCAGCTCTACTGGCCAATTTCACAAATAAAAAAAAAAAACAGAAAAAAAAGATAAAAATAAAATCAATTAAAAATTTTTATGCGTATTAAAATCATTCAATGGTTAGAGAGTCATCTCTTACATAGTATTTAAGTGTAACTACAATGAGTTCACGCAAAGCTGGAGCCGGACCGACGCTCAACTTCAAAGCCGTGCTGCTGGGCGAAGGTAAGTTGTTAAATTTTTGCAGAGTTTCAATACATATCCATATACATATACATGTATATATAAACATATGGATTGCTGCAATATATATATATATATATATATATGTATATCTTTACTGCAGGCTTTTGTTGTTGCTTGATGCGTAATGTATTCTCTACTTGTGAATTTTACAGGCTGTGTGGGCAAAACATCATTGGTATTGCGATATATGGAAGATAAATTCAATACACAGCATCTAAGTACACTGCAAGCGTCATTTGTTACAAAAAAGGTAACATTGCCCGATGAAAGACGTGCTCAACTTAATATATGGGATACTGCTGGACAGGAAAGATTTCATGCATTGGGACCAATTTATTATCGTGGTTCAGATGGTGCATTGCTAGTCTATGATATAACCGATCAAGATTCATTTCAAAAGGTTAAATCATGGGTCCGTGAATTAAAGCAAATGCGTGGCAGCGAAATTGCGTTAATCATTGTAGGTAATAAGACTGATCTGGAGGAGCAACGTACTATTAGCTATGATATGGCATCACGTTATGCGCAAACAGTTGGTGCACAATATGTGGAAACATCAGCCAAAGGGAATGATGGTGTTACAGAACTTTTTGAGTTATTAACACATTTGATGGTTGAACAACACGGCAATAAGCAAAATGATACAAATTCATTACGTTTACAAAGCTCTGGCATGCTGCCCAGTGCCATTAGTATTTCAGATACCGATGCTGATAATGAACAGGATCAACATAGCTCAACGGGCAACGTAAATCGATCCTGCTGTGGCATCTAGGCTGTGGTCACGATCAGCCGTCCATTGTGATAATACATGTGTACTACTAGTAGAACCTGTAAACGTAGTGTGTATTATATATATATATATATATATATATATATATAATACTTGTATTTATGTATAACCCCCCCCCACCACACCACAAGTCAACTCTTAACCCTTCCCGCGGCTCTATGCGCCATGTCCATTTGTACACCTGCATATGTACCATACCCGCATATAGCAATTGCCATACAACAACAACAGCAACACAATCTTTGCTTATCACACACTGCACTCGTGTATGAGTGTGTGTGTGCCTGTGTGTGTGTGTGCGTGTGTATTGCATATGTGTTTCTTATCAAATTATCCGTTATGAACTCTGCTATAAAAAAAAAGAAAGTAAGAAAAAAAAGTTACAATGCTTTTTTTTCGCATTTTTTCTTTTGTGCAAATTCTTTATTTCTTTCCATATCAATATCCCCCCCCATACACCGCCCTGCCTCCCCAGACACTCTTTCTGCACTGTACTTTCGGCTAATCGGTAATTAAAATTATTTTTGTTTTGTGTGTATGCGTCATAAAAAACCAAAAAAAAAAACAAAAAAAATAGCAAGAGAAATCTTAACATTTTATTGTCATTTTCGTTGAGATCACACGCAATTTTCTTATCATAAAGGCGTGATGAATAATTCTTTGTTAATGAATTTTATGTTCATGGATCTCATGACTTAACTGCATTGATTGATTGAACATTGCGATAAAACAATTAGTTAAATATATTTCAACTATTTTCAATACTTAATTCAATGCTACAAAAAAAAAAATGTATAGAAAATTATGAAGTATTTTTAATGCAAATTTTTCGTCTAACTTTCATCTTCCATAGATAAAAAGCATATACAAAAAATAAATAAAATAAAATACTTAACTACATATATAAATATATAAATATATACATATATACATATTTTTTTTTTCCAGCTTTATACTAAGATTAGTATTAGTTGATAGCAACTAAAATGTGCTACCTAAGGTAAACGTGACCTAAAATAATAATAATAATAAATCAAATGTAACTGAACAACGAGATTTCAAATTTTTTGTTCTGAAAATAAAAAAAAAAAATACAAAAAAAAACTTAAGAGTAAATAAATGTTGTAAAATTGTTGCCGCATAGGCCTTAAGTTATTATTATTATTATTATTATAATAATTATTTTTATTATTATTATTATTGGATATTACAAAATATTATATGAATTATGCATTGCTATAGAGTTGTGAACTCATTTGTTGTATTAAATTAATAAATATATTATGAACAAAACAAAAATAAAATAAAGAAGAGAAAAGAAACCTGAAGAAAATTATATGTATTTTACTATTAACGAAATATTGGAGGAACCTCATTTGAAAATAAATATATAGCCATGAAGGCTACAAAGAAACAATAAGAAAGTGTGACAGAGAAAGAAAGAGAGAGAGAGGGAAATGCTTAAGTAAATGTATTTATTTGATGACTAGTCCATTAAACTAATTAATCAAGACTTAAGATTACTCTTCAATTTTACCCATAAATTGGAAATGTGTCTGCCATGCAATTCCTTGCGGACAAAATTATTTGATACTACTTAGTACTTAACTATTTACATAGTATATGAATCAAGTAGTAATTTCTTCTAGTAGTACTAGTAATAGTATATACTATATGTATATGGTATATGCATATATATATATATTTATATAATAAGGCAAAACTTGTGTTCAAATTCTCGAGTGTCTTGTTATTAATGCATGTCAAATGTCACATTTGTTGCGGTCTCAGCCAATGGTTAAATTGACTAAAAGCAGTAAAATCAAAGCGACCAAACGTCCAACGGACCAAACAACATCATAATATAATATGTCCCATGGAACACGTCAAGTATAATACTAGACTTTAATTTCGGCATTTACATATCTTCAAATTATTTTATCACGCACAACGATGAGAATTTTATTGGTAATGCTCAAGACTTTGATTGCCAATGGATTTATTTGGTTTTTTGTCGTATTAACACATTTACTACAGAGATCACTTCAACTGCTGCATTCGCTGATACCGTTGTGTTAATACTAATACTAATGGTACTACTACGACTTCAGATATAGTAAAATTTATATTAAAATTTAATATGTGCCGTACAATAAAATAAAATAAATAATGTAAAAATTAAAAATATGTTTAAATATTAACAAAAATTATTTATATATTTGGCCGAAAATGCCGAAAATTTGATACCCTTGCAACCTTAACGTTTTTCATACAAAAAGTTAATTTTTGATTGTTCCTAAATCTATATATCCTGATACCTATAGTATCCTGATTTTAATCAAACTTGTCGGATAATATTTAAATTATTATTAAGTCAAAATCCTGGAAGTTTTAGGCGAATAGTAAAGTTTTTTCATATTAAGACTAAATTTCCTTCTAATACTTCATATGGCAGGTATATGTTCTAGCTGTGCTATTTGTTCCAAACTTGACAGACATATGCTAGACATTGCTAAACTTAATTCCTATAAATTTCAGTCGGAAATAGAAAAAAGTTGTTCATTCAAAAATTCAATTTATTAATCGATCGTTTCTATGACAGCAAACCTGTAATACAACAGTTAATTATTATTCAATCTAATGCCTCTATGTTTAAATTGTTGAGCTAAAAAGATAACATAGAGTTATTCATATAAATTTTTCAAAATTTAATCGATCGTTCCGATGACAGCTATATGACATAGTGTTCCGTTATGTTAGATAACTGTGGAACTGAGAGACGTAGTTTAGACTAAAACAAGCAGAACTGAAGGATAAACAGATTAACATTTGGATAATCATGCTGATCAAGTATATATATGGCATATACTTTTCACGGTCTGACATTTTTTCCCTTTTTTTTTAATTTTTTAATAATTTTTCAATAATCAGTCAATATCTTATAAGTAATATCAACTCAACGCTTTCATTTCATTTTCATTCGAAAAGGAATACCTTGAGGTTCTCTTAGAAATTCTATAAATATAAAGCTATATTGTAACTAGTCACTTTAAATTTTATTTTTATTTTTTTTTGTACGTTACAATGTCATTGTCTAAGTATCTTTGATGGCTTTATCAGTTGTCACTGTCATGGCAAAAGCTAAGGCACCAGAGTGAAAGAGATAGAGCGAGAAGAAGAAAACAAGCTAAGTGTGAAATGGGTCAATGTGTGAGAATTGTAATTTCAGTTATTGGCACAACAATCAATACTAGTTAATCGTTCACATGGTCAACATTACAGCTAGACCCCGTACCCTATTTTTAGATGGTAGATGAACGGATAGGCCCGGTCGTTCGTCGTTGGTTGTCGGTTGGCGGTCGACTATCGACTGTCGAATGTTGACTATTGTCGGTTCGCATAAGGCTGTTCCGACCGACAATTTGATAAGAGGTAAAAGCCGGTTAGACGCAATAGTTTTGTCACTAAGCAATTGGTAGAACGCGCGCGCGTACACCCAAAAAATTTGTTGTTGTTAGTTAATCAACTGTTGATCAGACTATAGTGAAATTAGTGCATGTAGAAATTTATTACCTTAAATATGAAATTCGAAGAAAACAAAATTTAGGCAATTTTTGCTCTTCAAATATTGTTAAATTCAATTAAGCGCGAGCTCTGGCCATGGTCGGTGGTATTAACTATTAGTTGAACAATTTGCATAAGTTTAATCGGCAAAAAGGAAATGTATCTGCAAACAACGCGTTGGACACTAGTGTTCTCTATGCTCTGTCTAATCCTTTTTGGATTACTCATTGGCGTTTATAGGATAACCAATTCACCATTGCTCAATCAATATGTTACCATTCTGTGAGCTCTGTGCTCGTCTCCATAGTCCCAATGGAGCATATCGTAGTCAATTTTATGGTGATATTGAGGCTTGGTGGTTTAATAGTTGCCGTTTTACATCCAATATACGATTCTGAGCAGAACAGCAATAATTTTATTGCATGAGACTGAAAGAGAAAGATAGCTATGATGCTGCTCTATACACACTTCATACAATCAGCACCAGCCCCAAACCCTTACCCCATAATCATCATCATCAACAACTGAGAGCAAGCGAGGCGGCAATATATGTTTGTCTAATTTATATTTAGAATTTAATATTTATGTATACTATGTATGTATATTATGTATTTAGTAGCTGTAACTAACTTAAAATATTTTATGATTCTTACACATTTTTTTTTTTATTTTTGTAAATTAAAACTATGTTTATAAAAGCTTTGCGCGCTAAGTTTTTGAGTTCCACGCCTTTAAATAGATTTCACATATTTTTCTTATCACGTAGACATCGAACTTTATCAATATTATTTACCTAGTTTTTATGTAAATTTTTAAGAACTTTAGAACTTATAAACAAATAAAAAATACCGATGGCGTATTTTCCCATTTTATTTTTTTGGCTTATCAATTGTTGACTAACTAAAAAATTGAGTCATGTCAATAAAAACTATTTACTATCTATAAACAATATCAAGCAACATACATGTGTTTATTATAATTTCTTATCGCTTTGTTTTTTTGTCATGCTTACAATGCTTTATCAGCTTAATTTTTGATATAAATGAAAAATCTTTTCATGCAACAAAACGTGATTCGTTTTTATTTTATCGAACGGAAATCTAAGCACGCCAAGTATGAAAGCTACAACTGATTGTGCTCGATTGTAAGATACCCAGTATACACGTGCCATGAAATTTTTCATTGATAAACAACTGCAAGTGATACAAGTGTAATTTCTGAAATAATGGTGTACAGACGGACAGACGGATAATTGACACGTTTGTTGCTCCTGAGTAAGAATATTTTTTTTCTAAGCTCTGTCGTGTCTCTTTTAGCCTATTCAATATTTTTTTTTTTATTTCCTGATATCAACAAATCATAATACCTCGTTTAATGTATGTAGAGTAGGTATAAACATTAAAGAAATTTGCCTAATGGCAAATTGATTAGAATAATGAACATAGCAATACTTACTTTCAAATTCCAAAGATTGTTTTTTCAATTAATTCAATTCGTAATGCTGATTGAATTATGATTCACGTAATTTTCTTAACGATAATATATACTGTTAATATCAATATATACTATATATATGTATGCTAAATTTGTTAGTTATAAGTATTTGTATAATGATAAGGCGTATAAATCGAACTTTTTGTTATTAATCTTAACTATTAATCTTGGCATTAACAGACTTTTATGATCCTACACAGTTGCATACACAGTGACAGGGATTAAATGCTTAGGGAATATAAGATAAATAAATAAATTTCTTTTATATTAAATATAAATCTTATAAAATATTTTAATTGCATTAAATAAAATCTTCAAATTATTTAAATTAAATGGTTTTTTTTGCACATTTTTTTTTATTATTTTAAAATTTTTTTTTAATACTGGTTTTAATATTTTTTTTGAAGTTAAATTTATTTACTTTTATTTTCCTGCATTTTTATTTATTTTTTTTTATATTTTAATTAATATTCAAATATTTTAAATCAAATTATTTTCTTTTTATTTTTCTAAAAAAAAAATATTTTTTTTAGAAAAATAAAAAGAAAATAATTTGATTTAAAATATTTGAATATTAATTAAAATATAAAAAAAAATAAATAAAAATGCAGGAAAATAAAAGTAAATAAATTTAACTTCAAAAAAAATATTAAAACCAGTATTAAAAAAAAATTTTAAAATAATAAAAAAAAATGTGCAAAAAAAACCATTTAATTTAAATAATTTGAAGATTTTATTTAATGCAATTAAAATATTTTATAAGATTTATATTTAATATAAAAGAAATTTATTTATTTATCTTATATTCCCTAAGCATTTAATCCCTGTCACTGTGTATGCAACTGTGTAGGATCATAAAAGTCTGTTAATGCCAAGATTAATAGTTAAGATTAATAACAAAAAGTTCGATTTATACGCCTTATCATTATACAAATACTTATAACTAACAAATTTAGCATACATATATATAGTATATATTGATATTAACAGTATATATTATCGTTAAGAAAATTACGTGAATCATAATTCAATCAGCATTACGAATTGAATTAATTGAAAAAACAATCTTTGGAATTTGAAAGTAAGTATTGCTATGTTCATTATTCTAATCAATTTGCCATTAGGCAAATTTCTTTAATGTTTATACCTACTCTACATACATTAAACGAGGTATTATGATTTGTTGATATCAGGAAATAAAAAAAAAAAAATATTGAATAGGCTAAAAGAGACACGACAGAGCTTAGAGCAACAAACGTGTCAATTATCCGTCTGTCCGTCTGTACACCATTATTTCAGAAATTACACTTGTATCACTTGCAGTTGTTTATTAATGAAAAATTTCATGGCACGTGTATACTGGGTATCTTACAATCGAGCACAATCAGTTGTAGCTTTCATACTTGGCGTGCTTAGATTTCCGTTCGATAAAATAAAAACGAATCACGTTTTGTTGCATGAAAAGATTTTTCATTTATATCAAAAATTAAGCTGATAAAGCATTGTAAGCATGACAAAAAAAACAAAGCGATAAGAAACTATAATAAACACATGTATGTTGCTTGATATTGTTTATAGATAGTAAATAGTTTTTATTGACATGACTCAATTTTTTAGTTAGTCAACAATTGATAAGCCAAAAAAAAAAATAAAAATGGGAAAATACGCCATCGGTATTTTTTATTTGTTTATAAGTTCTAAAGTTCTTAAAAATTTACATAAAAACTAGGTAAATAATATTGATAAAGTTCGATGTCTACGTGATAAGAAAAATATGTGAAATCTATTTAAAGGCGTGGAACTCAAAAACTTAGCGCGCAAAGCTTTTATAAACATAGTTTTAATTTACAAAAATAAAAATAAAAAATGTGTAAGAATCATAAAATATTTTAAGTTAGTTACAGCTACTAAATACATAGTATACATAAATATTAAATTCTAAATATAAATTAGACAAACAAATATTGCCGCCTCGCTTGCTCTCTGTTGTTGATGATGATGATGATGATTATGGGGTAAGGGTTTGGGGCTGGTGCTGATTGTATGAAGTGTGTATAGAGCAGCATCATAGCTATCTTTCTCTTTCAGTCTCATGCAATAAAATTATTGCTGTTCTGCTCAGAATCGTATATTGGATGTAAAACGGCAACTATTAAACCACCAAGCCTCAATATCACCATAAAATTGACTACGATATGCTCCATTGGGACTATGGAGACGAGCACAGAGCTCACAGAATGGTGAATCCTGGCCAAGTTTATAATATTGTCGCCACCAAAAGTAACTCATATATTCATTAATATCATTGGCCACAAATTTCATATGTTCGGCCAATTGTTGTACACTTTCGAATCTTTCGGCATCAATATACGAATGTGGTGGTAAAAATCTTGTATAATTTGCACCACCAAATACAATGGGTACAATGTTACGTTGCAGTGCATTATATAATTTCTCAGTTACATAATCTACGCAAAGTGAATTTTCAAATGCCAAATAGAATTTATAATCTGTATCTAACATTTCATCACAGTGTGGATCATCGCGAGCACAGCTAAAAAAAAAATAAAATAAAATAAAAATAAAGATTATCATTATTTAATCATTCGTATTAGATTAGATATAGCAATAAATTACCTGAGTGTCCCGCAACGTCCATAGATATCCAATTCGATATGTTGCTGTAGTGCTGCTGCTAATTGTTCACGTTGCGACAATGTTTTACAATGGGATACAAACCAAGCTGCCATCTTAGTTTTCTTGGGCCATAGTCTCCAAACGGTGGTATCATTCCAACTTCCAAATGCTGGTGGCTGTCGCCAATGTGGCTGTAGACTTGGTGCTACTGGTGCTCCTGTTTCCGCATCCAACAGACGTGCATAGGACCAAACAATGTCCGAGTCCAAGCGATAACTCATTGTAAGATTATAGAAATTTTGTTCATCGCTTAGCTGATGCTTTGTTTCACCCGGTGGCTCCATTAGTGCAAAGACATGCGACTGTTGCGGACTGCGTCGTGTGGGTCGCGATTGTAGCACAGGAAATGGTTGTGCCACATGAAAAACAATTGCATCATATAGCTCCAAATCGGGTAGAAAATCATGTTGATTAGTCAATTCACATTGATAGACCGGACAATTTAGATCATCACGGAATTGATCTGGTCCTAATGAATCATCTGGTAATTTCCAGCGTGGATCACCAAAGAAACTGCTCCACAACAGGATACTACGTGTATTGCGATGTAAAGGAACATCAACAGCAAGAACTGTTCTACGATCTACATATTCTCGTAGTATAACATATTGATTGAGCAATGGTGAATTGGTTATCCTATAAACGCCAATGAGTAATCCAAAAAGGATTAGACAGAGCATAGAGAACACTAGTGTCCAACGCGTTGTTTGCAGATACATTTCCTTTTTGCCGATTAAACTTATGCAAATTGTTCAACTAATAGTTAATACCACCGACCATGGCCAGAGCTCGCGCTTAATTGAATTTAACAATATTTGAAGAGCAAAAATTGCCTAAATTTTGTTTTCTTCGAATTTCATATTTAAGGTAATAAATTTCTACATGCACTAATTTCACTATAGTCTGATCAACAGTTGATTAACTAACAACAACAAATTTTTTGGGTGTACGCGCGCGCGTTCTACCAATTGCTTAGTGACAAAACTATTGCGTCTAACCGGCTTTTACCTCTTATCAAATTGTCGGTCGGAACAGCCTTATGCGAACCGACAATAGTCAACATTCGACAGTCGATAGTCGACCGCCAACCGACAACCAACGACGAACGACCGGGCCTATCCGTTCATCTACCATCTAAAAATAGGGTACGGGGTCTAGCTGTAATGTTGACCATGTGAACGATTAACTAGTATTGATTGTTGTGCCAATAACTGAAATTACAATTCTCACACATTGACCCATTTCACACTTAGCTTGTTTTCTTCTTCTCGCTCTATCTCTTTCACTCTGGTGCCTTAGCTTTTGCCATGACAGTGACAACTGATAAAGCCATCAAAGATACTTAGACAATGACATTGTAACGTAAAAAAAAAAAAAAAAAAAAAATTTAAAGTGACTAGTTACAATATAGCTTTATATTTATAGAATTTCTAAGAGAACCTCAAGGTATTCCTTTTCGAATGAAAATGAAATGAAAGCGTTGAGTTGATATTACTTATAAGATATTGACTGATTATTGAAAAATTATTAAAAAATTAAAAAAAAAGGGAAAAAATGTCAGACCATGAAAAGTATATGCCATATATATACTTGATCAGCATGATTATCCAAATGTTAATCTGTTTATCCTTCAGTTCTGCTTGTCTTAGTCTAAACTACGTCCCTCAGTTCCACAGTTATCTAACATAACGGAACACTATGTCATATAGCTGTCATCGGAACGATCGATTAAATTTTGAAAAATTTATATGAATAACTCTATGTTATCTTTTTAGCTCAACAATTTAAACATAGAGGCATTAGATTGAATAATAATTAACTGTTGTATTACAGGTTTGCTGTCATAGAAACGATCGATTAAAAAATTGAATTTTTGAATGAACAACTTTTTTTATTTTGGACTAAAATTTATAGGAATTAAGTTTAGTAATGTCTAGCATATGTCTGTCAAGTTTGGAACAAATAGCACAGCTAAAACATATACCTGTCATATGAAGTATTAGAAGGAAATTTAGTCTTAATATGAAAAAACTTTACTATTCGCCTAAAACTTCCAGGATTTTGACTTAATAATAATTTAAATATTATCCGACAAGTTTGATTAAAATCAGGATACTATAGGTATCAGGATATATAGATTTAGGAACAATCAAAAATTAACTTTTTGTATGAAAAACGTTAAGGTTGCAAGGGTATCAAATTTTCGGCATTTTCGGCCAAATATATAAATAATTTTTGTTAATATTTAAACATATTTTTAATTTTTACATTATTTATTTTATTTTATTGTACGGCACATATTAAATTTTAATATAAATTTTACTATATCTGAAGTCGTAGTAGTACCATTAGTATTAGTATTAACACAACGGTATCAGCGAATGCAGCAGTTGAAGTGATCTCTGTAGTAAATGTGTTAATACGACAAAAAACCAAATAAATCCATTGGCAATCAAAGTCTTGAGCATTACCAATAAAATTCTCATCGTTGTGCGTGATAAAATAATTTGAAGATATGTAAATGCCGAAATTAAAGTCTAGTATTATACTTGACGTGTTCCATGGGACATATTATATTATGATGTTGTTTGGT
>JBAMBR010001544.1:0-101647 GCA_037044475.1 Zaprionus obscuricornis
ATTACTGCTGCTGTTGTTGTTATTATCCAAAGTCAATCAACAGTCGCACAATTCATTTGTGACAGATTATGCCTTGACTTTGTTTGGGCAAACAAAACGCAATGAAATCAAATCAAATGAAATGAAACGAATCGATCGACACAGTGTCATACAATTTAGAAAGCATATGCTGCCACTCGGCAAAGCATGGCAAGCACGTTCAATGTGTTCCCCTTTGATTGATCGGGAGAGACATGTCTACCTCTACAGGTTTTGTTTTTTATTATTTTGGCACTAGGCAACAAAAATCCAATAAAATTTGCATTGGAAAAGCACAAAAAAAAAATAACGAAACGTAGCTAAAGAAAACTTTCACTCTCTAGTCTGTCAGTGCGTCAGTTTGTCTGTCTGTCTGTCTGTTTGTCAGTCCATACGCTCTCTAACGATGTGTTATCTTAGTCTGATCTTTAGTTTGAACTACATTAAGTAGTAACTAGTAGCATTGGCCCATCACTTACTGCTGCTGCTGCGGTTGCTGCTGGCTGCCTGCCTGCTGCTATTACTACAAGTACTTGCAACATATGTTTATTGTCTTGCCGCACAAGAAGAGTAGACAGTCTCAGATATAGACATAGACATTCACTTTTGCAACTAGAGCTACAATTAATTTTCGGGCTTTTAGCGAAAGGGTTTAACCCGTCGTCCATTTGCTGCAATAGGCTTTTGGCTTTGAAACTGAAGCTGAAACTGTTGCTGACTTTTTAAATAGCTTCACAAATTAGTTGCTGTTGTTGTTAATAATTTGCATAAATTTACAAGTTATACAGATAAATATAGTCGCTTTAGCATGCTGCTGCTTGGCAAATTGCTTTGTGCTGCTGCCGCCATCGTCTCGCTGCTGCTGCTGCTGCCGCTGCCATTATAAACACTCAACGTTGCTTCTCACGTTGATTAGGCCAGAAAAAAAAAAGAAGAAAGACAAAAAACAAACTTGACAACAAGCTAGAGCAGCTCTAGCCTAGTCTAGCTAGCTGATAGATACTATATATTATTAAGATTGTTGATATGCCGCTTCATCATCATCATCATCATCATCATCATCATCATCTTCTTAGTATTCATGCTCCAAATGTTGTGCAATTTGATACAAATCAAAAAGTTGTGTTTATATGAATGAAAATGTGTAGGAATAATAATAACAACAACAGTAACAGTAACAACAGTAACAACAATAAAATGTGAGCAAGCAAGCAATGAGCATGACACGCAGCTGCAGCAGCAGCAGCAGCAGCAACGTCTACAATTTCAGCGTGGTTTAAACGCATAAAGCACTTGGCGTTAAGTCACACAAATGACTTTAATTACATACGAAAAAAAAAATTTATAAACAAAAATGAAAATTGTTGCCAGAGGCGGGCAAAGCACAACAGTAAGAAAATAATAAAAACAAAAAGCAAGACAACAAATTAAAACTGAAACATGTCCAAGTTCCAAGTCCAGGTCCAAGTCATGTCTCGTCTCTTAGGTGCCATACACTATATGTACAATATAAAGCTTTAAAAGTAGCCGCTGGAATTTCTAAATTGTTGCTGTTGTTATTGTTGCTGTTGCTGCTTCTGCTTGGCTGCATAATCGTTCAGCTTTCGAGTGAAAGTACACAAGAAAGCAGAAAGGCAAAAGAAGATTCCAAGCAGCGGTCAACGTCTCTGTCGTCGTCGTCGTCGTCTTTTGCTACTTCAATCCGAGCTATAACTTTATGACTAAGTCGCTGGTCTCTGACACTCTCTCTCTCACTCTCTGGCTCTTACTCTGTCTATCATTGTGAATATGATGGCCTAAGCTTTGGCATGCCATGCCATGATGGCCACATGCTGATGGTCGAACATGCGCTGGCAATTTCGAAATTTCATAAATTGGACAGCAACACGCATGTGCAGCAGCTGCAACAACAACAACAACAATTGCAGCAAGAGTGTAACAGTAACAGCTGCCTTGCTTGCCTGCCTGCCACTTGTGCAACAAATGGCAGTCAGAACACATTTGAAATGAGTCAAACGCGTTGAATTTGAATGAGTTTTCATACCATATCTCAGCTGGCTAATTGCAAATGGGTTTTGCTCTAATCTCTGCTGCTGCAGCAGTAGCATTCATCATACTCAAACGAGAGTATTATAAGCTCTTTGCTGCCACAGTAAATGGTGCAACATTATGTATGAACAATTTTCAACTAACAAATTAACATGTTGCAAAGAGTTCAAACTGAAAAAAAAAACACAAATATCTTGTTACAAATGCAGAAAAGCAACAAAAAAAAAAATGTAGTTCGACTCAGCGTAGAGTCAATTACAACGTAACTGCAATTTGCCACGAGCTATAAATAATGCTTGCAACATATCACAAGTAATAAAAAAAATACATTTGTTTTTTTTTTTTCTTTCTTAATTTCAATTTTCAACTTTGTTGCTTTGACGAATTTCAATAATAAATTATGCATAATTTTAGGTAATTAATAAAAAAAAAAATTCATTTGATTTATTTGATAAATATTAATAAATTGTTACATAAATATTTAAAAAAAAATTTTAACTGAATTAATTCAAATATAATTAGTTAAAATTATCTAACAAATTAATTGAAATATAAATATTTTTTAATGAAGTTTTTAAAGTTTATTTATCATATTTTACAAATATTTTTTATCAATTCAATTATTTAAATTTAATTAAAAAATAAAAGAAAAATGTATTTTATTTTTATTTTCTTGAATTTCAAAGTATTTTATTGATAAATAAATTATGCACAAAAAAAAATTAATAAATTGTTATATAAATATTTGAAATCAAATTTTTAACTGAATTAATTAAAATTATCCAACAAATTATTAATTAAATATAAATATTTTTTAATTAAATTTTTCAAGTTTATTTATCATATTTTAAAAATATTTTTTTTATCAATTTAAATTTAATTAAAAAAAATAAAAGAAAAATGTATTTTATTTACATTTTCTTAAATTTCAAAGTATTTTATTGATAAATAAATTATGCACAAAAAAAAATAATAAATTGTTATATAAATATTTAAAATAAATATTTGAAAACAAATTTTTAACTGAATTAATTTAAATTATCTAACAAATAAATTGAAATATAAATATTTTTTAATTAAATTTTCAAGTTTATTTATTATGTTTTATTTGATAAATAAAATAATTTGAAATTCAAGAAAATAATTTTATATTTTTTAAATAAATTAAAATAATTAAATTGATAAAAAATATTTGTAAAAAATAATAAACTTGAAAATTTAATTAAAAAATATAAAAAAAATTATTTTCTTGAATTTCAAACTATTTTATTTATCAAATATTTCAAATAGGGAAATAATATAATTAATTTTTATAATTTAAACTAATAAATCGAATTCTTGTAAACTTTTGCAGAGTGCAGACAAACATTAAGTACAAACCAACACCCGCACCACGCACCAGCAGTAGCAGCAACGTAAGCAGCACGCAGCAGCAGCAGCATCATCACAAGATGCAACAACCTGGCAGCAGTTACTATACGCAAACGGAGAGTGAACTGTTGCAGCTAGAGGCTGGCGGTGCAACGCCCTTTCCTCCACACAGGGGCGGCAGCGGCGGCGTTGGCAGCGAACAGAAAAAGTCCCAAACGCATACATTGCAGCAACAGGCAACGTGTAGTGGCAAGCAGCAGCAGCAAGCAAAAACATCAACAACAACTGCAGCAGCAGGAGGAACTACAGCAGCAACATGCAACAATTTGGATGCATCAACGACAACGGCGGCGGGTAGCAGCAGCAGCGGAACACCAGCACATTTTGTATCGCCATTACAACGACGTCATTGCCAGCCGCCCAATCATTTGCCACTGAACTCCTCTGTGGTGGCATCACCGCTGCGCACCGCCAGCTATAAGACAGCGGCAACAGCCAGCGTCTATCATCATAGTCACCATCAACAATTGGACTTTCAACGCAACTCACAGTCGGATGATGACAGCGGCTGTGCCCTCGAGGAATACACATGGGTGCCGCCAGGTCTACGACCAGATCAGGTATGTAATAAGATGCAGGGGCAGTGGCAGAGCCAGAGGCAGGGTAACAACTGTTGTTGTTGTTGTTGTTGTTGTTGTTAGCCAATGGGCAACACATACGAGTAGCAATTTGTCACAAGTAATTAGGTGAAATCACAAGTAGCCAACGGGGGAGCAACAAATTTTCATGTGGCTTTGCACTTTGAGTTTCAGTTTTCTGTTTTTCTGTTTTCTATTTTTGTTTTCATTTTCATTTTTCAATGTACAATTTTTGGTCTGTGGCCACAACTACCACCTGCTGTGGGCCATGGTCCATGGGCTGGGCTTGGCTTGGCTACGTTTACGGATTTTGCTTTCATTTTCATTTTGTTTTTCATCGTGTCGCCCAAATCGAATTTAGTTCAATGCCTGATGCCAGCTGCACGTTTAAGGAAATGCAACGACAGCTTATATCTCTCTCTCTCTCTATCTATCTCTTTCACACACACATTGGAGTTTCTATTTTATTTTTTTAGGCATGTGGAAAATTATCGCTGCAAATCGATTTCAAGTTGCAATCGTATCGCGATTTTTTTTTGAAAGCGAAAGCGTTTTGTAATTAAATCGCGTTGCCGCATTTGGTCGCAATTAGATCTTGCTGCTGCTGGCCAATCGATTGACTTACATAATGTCCAAATCGACAGAAGGCAACAACAAAAAAAAACAGAAAAAGAAATGAAAAAATTGTGAGAAAAAAAAAAACTTCAATGCTGCTGTAAATGCTATGCAATTGGCATCAGCATCGACATCGCGCATTCTCTTACTTTTATTTCTTTTCTTTATTTTGCGCTTGCTGCCGCCACATGACATTTTGTGACATTTTCATGTTGTTGCACTTTCGCACATTTATCTGCGATTTGTGTTGTAACAACAAGCTGTGGTGGGCGTTTATCGTTGTTGCCATTAATTTTTTATCGATTTATCGAGTGAAAGTATTTTGTGATTAATTTCTTGATGACTTTTTCGCTAATGAAGCAAAATAAAACATGTTCATAAAATGTTAAAAAATGTAGAGAGTGTAACAATGCTTAGCTTTAACAATGCTGCAGCTATAACATAACATTAACAGTGCAATAACAGCATGTAAGAATACAGAGTTACAGTTAACAGACTGTAGACAGAAATTTAATTTTAACAGTTGTAACTTTTTTTTTATTAAAAATTAAAAATTTAAGCTAAAAAAATGATAACTAATTTTCTCACTCTTTCTCTCTTCCTCTGCTCGTTAACAGGTTCGTTTATATTTTAGCCAATTGCCGGACGATAAGGTGCCGTATGTCAACAGTCCTGGTGAAAAGTATCGCGTGAAACAATTGCTGCACCAGCTGCCGCCACAAGATAACGAAGTGAGTATTAGCCAAAAGAAGAAGAGGAAGCAGTGTAAAAAAAAGGGCAAAAGAAACGTTAAACATAAAAATGTGCAGTTAATGTTTTTGCCAACGTTTGCAAAAGCTAAAGAAAGAATATAAAAAAAAAAAAAATGAAATTGAAAGAAAATATTATGCAAAAAAAAAAAACAAATGAAAAACTTTGAAAAGAAAATGTAAATTTTTTGCTCTTATTTTTTCTTATAAATAAAAATCAAAAGCACGCGAAAAAGATTAAAAAAGTTGCCAGCATTTTGTTTTTTTATTGTGTTGCCTTTTTTTTAAGTTTGTTGTAAAAGAGATTTTTAATTAAAATTTACAATACATGAAAAACTTACTTCAATATCATCATCATCTTCATCTTCATCTTCTACTTCTTGCTATGCCACTGCAGGTGCGTTATTGCCACTCGCTGAGTGATGAGGAGCGCAAGGAGTTGCGCATCTTTTCGGCACAAAGAAAACGTGAAGCACTTGGACGTGGCGCTGTACGACTATTGTCCGATGAAAGACCTTGCAAGGGGGTAAGTTTTATATATTCTTTTATACATAATTTCTTACCTTCCAGAGCCCCCCGTCTAACCCCTCATCATCATATTGTACTTAATTATAAGCAGAGCAGAGAATTTTTGCATTTTATTATGCGAGCAACAAAAGGCGCGGCGCCCCCCAAAGTGTGTAGTAGTAGATGGCAAGTTTCGATTTCATTTGCCTGCTGCTGCAATAGACGCGCAAGCACGCCAGGCAAAAGTTTTGCCAGTAAAAGTTTGACAGGTTCGTGCAAGGCTTCAGGCTCCAAGCTCCTGCTGCTACTTGTTGATGTGTCTGTGTGTAGGAAGAACTGAGATTGACAATGGCGCCTGCCAGAAACAATAAACGAAGGGATCATAGTTAGAGACACAGGGAACAGGGGGCAGTGCAGACTAGTAGCAGACTCTATGTAGAGCAAGTGGAATGTAGAAACGTTGCATTGCAACGAGTTTGAGTTGGAGTTGGCGTTGGCAGCATTTCAAATAAAAGATGACAAAAAGATTTCATTAAGTACACTTTTAGCAAAAAACGGCAAAGTGTTGCAAGACGGCAGCAGCAGCAGCAACTAAAGAAGCTGACAAAAAAACTGAAAAATGAAAAATGAAGAGAGAAAAACAAAAAAAAGAAACTTTGTTGCAAAAAAAAAACAATTGCAACAACTTGCACAACACAAAGGCCAGCAAACAGTGGAGGCAACGTTATGTTGAAGAGTTGCAGAGTTACAGTTGAAGTTGGCGTTAGACTTGGAGTTGGAGTTGGTGTCGACTCCAAACATAGTTGATGTTGCCTTTGCCGCCTGCTCTAGCTGCCCCTGGTTGTGCGGGACGCAATGAAAAGTGAATGTGCAACGCAGTGAAATGGCACTAAAAATACAATGGAATATAGCAGCAGCAGCATAAAATACTCGCAACAGTTTTGCAGTTGCAAGTGCAGCATCCTTCCCTTTGCTTGGCAAACGCAAAAATAAAAAAAAGAAAAAAATTTGCATTGTTATTAGCTGAGAGTCGTCGTCTCACTGGGCACAAGCAGCAGCAGCAGCAGCGTCTGCCTCTGTGCGTGCAACCTCAACTTTCAACTGCAACTACTGCTAGAACAACTAGTCGGAACTGTTCTATAATACAGTTGGACAGTCTATAGATGCTGCTGCTGCTCATGCTGCTGCTCTTGCTGCTGCTGCTGTGGCAGATAGTTTGAAGCTTGATTTTATTGTGTTCACATTCGCCACTCGTAAAACTTATTAAAAACTTTATGCTGCATGCTGCGCCACACGCCACTGTGTACTCTCTGTCTGCCGCTGCATCTTCATCTCCTGCTGCTGCTGCTACTGCTGCTGCTGCATTGCTCTGTTTGCTTGTCTGCTACGTGCGTGGGTGAATCTGTTGCCAAGGCGAGGTGTTCTTTGCCGCATTTAAAGTTTTTTCTTTTTCACTGATTTTTTTGTTTTACCCAAAATTGGCTTGCCACAAACGACTAGAAGTTTTTGCAACGTGTGCAGCGTGCAGCGTGTCTTTTGCGGCTGGCCAATGCTACACTAAGGTTAAAGTTCATATTGGTGACACGACACGAGCAAATATCGTGTCAAGTTTTATGTTGCCGCCATTCTCCTGCGTTTTTTTTTTTTTTTTGTGTGTTTTCTGTCACCAAAGTGCTGCAAAAATATTTGATTTAATATCTTTTGATCAATGATTCATAAAAAAAAAAACCGAAAACTTTCGAAAAGCAAAAACTGTTATTTATTATTTATGACTATTTCTTACAGCTTGCAGCTGAAGTTGAAGGCTATGTGCAACATTACACTTTGGCTTGCATTTAATTATTATTTACAGTTGTAAAAGCAAAGCAAAAAAAAAAAAGTAAATAATAATAATAATATAAAAACTTAATTAAATATTTCTCTCTCTCTCTGTCTCTTTCACACAACTGTACAGCTTCGTAATTATGAAAGAAAATAAGCTTGCAGCTATCGGCTTTAAGTAAACATTCCATCTGCTAGCTAAGCGATATAGCTAAGCGTCTAATGATCAACAGGTGTGCAACTGTTGAGAAATTGTTAGCTCTAACACACACACACACACACACATGTATATATATCTATATGTGTAATGCTATGACAGTCAATAAACATGATAAAACTCATTAAACAATCACAGATCGCCAATGAAAAATTAGATAACGATTGTGCCTCTGCATGTGTGTGTGTGTGTGTGTGTGTGTGAGACTTGTTTCAATTGATCATGGCATTATCTTAGCCAGAGTTGAATTATTTGTTGTAATTAAAAGCAATGCCAGGCGCTAGCAATAGTCGCTTTAGCTTTATCTTTTAGCTACATTTCGCGCAACATGTTCAAGATATTGAAAGTCGGATAATTCAAATATTTTAGCAGTTATAGAGAGAGAGAGAGAGACATGTGTATTTTTTTTTGTTTTTGGCAAGTTAATTACAGTTAATGCCATGTAATAACAAGTGACAAGCAAATGCTACCCGTTAATACCAGAAACTCTTTGCTAGTGTTGTCATATCTAGCGTATAAAATTTATAGCTAAATGAAAAATGGCTACAAATTTGTAGCTACTTTTGAGCACTGCATTTAAATTTAACTAAAATAAAGCTGCATGTGTTTCTTTTACTGATTTATAACTTGATTAATCAGAAAATTTTGTTAGCAATATTGAAAATAAATTTTGTAGAATAAATTTTGAGCGGTTAGTGCTTAAAATTTCGTATAAAGTTGCAAAAACTACAGTTGAATGCATTATTAATGGAATGCGATAAGCCAACATTGGATTTTAATGCGACGACATAGACTGACACTGACAAGGACGAAGCACAGAGTGACAGGGACAGTGGTGGCAGTGGCTGTGGATGAAGCTGAGACAGAGACTAAGGCTGAGGATGAGGCAGAGGATAGAGAGACTAAGGCAAAGCCCACTTTGACACGAATCAGCTTACTCTAACCCACATCGGACGCCCATCATTCCTCGCCCCCATCCAATCCCACTCCACCTGCTACACTTCATTTCACTTCACCTTGCCATGAGCTGTGATGCTTAAAATTCAACAAACCATAACTGACTTGCTAAACGGACGCTAAAATGTGAACAAAAGATGAAGGCGGAGCGCCGCATATATATATATATATATAATGTGTCTCATCTCTCATACTGCAAGAAATCCTGCCATGCAGAAATTATACTTAAAGGAAATTTATGAAAACGCTCAATGATCCTGAATGATGCTGCCAGCCATAGCCAAGCACAGCCAAGCAGCACTCATCATATTCAGTCAAGCGTAAATGAATCGCAGCATGGCTAAAAAAAAAAAAAAAAAAAAAAATGAAACTTACGTGCGTCACAGTCTGTAGAAAGAGATAGCAGCAGCAGATGAGCGAACGAGCTGGCAATGATTTTTTTTTTTTTTTTGGAACTGGTATCCGATTTTCCACACGAAGCAACAATGGAGTCGCAAAAAAAAAGAAAAGATTGTTGTGTTGGACAGTCAACGGATGTGACAGCAGAATTTGACAAGGATGTGACACTAAAGGTCGTCCTGACAACGTCCTGCAAATACAAAATAATTATATGAAAAGGCAGCATGAAATATACTTTATATATATATATAATGCTATATATAGAAATATATATATAGTTGATTCTTCATTTAGTGCGGGGTTGTTGCCATTTTGTCAAAATACAAGTAGAAGAAAAGTTGGCAAAGTACAAAAAGTAAAAAAAAAAGGTAACTGTCAGCCAACATTCGTGTGCCACAGTCTGCTGCTGCTGTGTGCCGCAGCCTTTTAAGCAAAAAGTTTATGTACTGAAAAGGGCACGATAACGAGCGTCATTAATAATTTGAGCCACTGTATTGTACAGTTAGCGAGCAAACGGACTGACTGACTGTGTGAGTGAGACAGCTAGAGAGTGTGAGTCAAAGCAGGAAATTGTCTTGCTTGTCTGCAGTAAAGTTTGTCAGGCAAAAGCGCCAAAGTTGGATTAGGACAGACACACTAAATGGGTTACATTCACAAGGAAGAGGAGCAGTAGAAGCTTGATGCGGAGATGGAGGTGAAAAATACGACAATATCAGTGCGCGCCGACAAAACGCTTTGAGGCATGAGTCTCTGATAGCCAGGTGGCGGCACCTCTGTCGTTCCAGCAAAGCGCAGCGTCAATTTGTCAATAACATAATTGTCTGCAGTACTTGGCGCTGTGCTTAAGGGTCAGGGCGTGTTTGTTTGTCAGAGTCATAGGTCAACGAGAGAATGAGACAGCGAGAGAGAGAGGGAGATAGAGAGAGAGTCTAGCAAATGTTGGAGGATTAATTGGATTGATAAGATAAATGAGTAGCGATTGTGTTTTTGCCATTGCTAAAATCACCAACTCTTCCAACACGTTGATTGCCCGCCCGCCCGCTGATACTCGTGCAGACATTTTTTTGTGTGTGAAAAATATATTTTTAAGTGCGATTAGATTTCAGCGACATTGCAAACAGTTCAAGTGGAACAAGAAGAAGAAGTGTAGAAGAACAAGAAGACAAAGTAGTAGTAGTAGTAGTAGAACTCTGGTGAAAGCTGCTTGCAAAAAAAAAAAAAGAAAAAAAGAGAAAAAACTTTTCTGCACTTTCTGTCAATGTTGTCGCCACAGAAAACTACTTTAAGCGCTTTTCCGGCTAAAAGTTGTCTTTGCACTGCGAAAAAACCACAAAGCAAAGTGCTGGCGAAAGCAAAAGAAAAAGAAGAAGCAGCAGCTCGCTCAAGTGACCACAAACAGGACGACAAAAAATACATAGATATATATATATATATATATATATGCATCATTAGTGTTGCTGCGACTGTTTTTGTGTGTGGCAACATTGTGAAAACCTCAGTGTCTGCCTTTGAGCCTAATTAAAGTGCTATGCTTCCTGCGCAGCAATACTTCGGTTTTTTTTTTTCGGCGATAAATTTCTGAAGTTGGCAACAATTAACGACGCATGCAAGTTTTGCGTTACTTTCTTTGCCGCTTGCAGCTACTGCTGCTGAGCTTTCTTCAAGTCTTGGAAATTATCAACCCTGTGCGAGGAAATGAAGGCTCTATGCTATGGTTACTCTCGCTGTCAATGTTTAATGGCTTGCAAAAGTAAATGCTGATTGTGTACAGCGTGGCGGGGGCGGAAGGCAGAGTATATTGCGATGTTGTAGGCGGACGCGAGAGAGTGAGAGAGAGAGCAGAGACTGAGGTTTAATAGCCTGGAAAGTTAAGAAGCTGCACTAGCTGCTTGCCACTGGCGCAGCGTCTTGTGGCATTTGCGGCGCTGCTTGGTAATTTGCGTGCGCGATGCTTGTGAACGTTAAAGGAAACGGAAGTTCAAGCGAAAATGGCGTAAATTGGCGTAGGCTTTTGTTAGTAGGGGTAACAACAAGTAGTACAAGAAGAAGATGGAGTGTGCGCGGGAGTGTGGCAAGACTAGCCACAAAAGTGCTGGCAGTTACAAAAGCGACGTTATTACATGTGCTGAACTTTTAGCGCTAGGCCAAAAAGCAAAGCATAAATCATGGCAATTGTGTTAATTGCTTTGCTTTTGCTTTTGGCTTTGGCTTATGCTGCGCGCAAAAAGGCGGCGACTCAAATATTTCTGAATTTTACACTACACACAACATACCTGTTAATACAAGCTTAGGCGTGTGTATGTGTGTGTGTGTGTTTGTGTGGCACAGAAGTCATTCGACGCTTGTAGTTGACCCTATTAGTAGCCAAGGCAAGGATCCGCAGCTATAAGCAGAACGTAACGTAAATGAGTTCATTATGCGAATTGCCTTTGGCTTTAACGAGTTTTGAGGTTGAGTCATTAAAAGCTGCGCTTCTCTCTCTCTCCCTCTCTCTTTCTCACTCTTTCTCTGTCACTCTGAGGCGCAACACCAAGCATATTTTGCTCTCATTTTACTTGCGGCAATTTTCATTTCAGTTTTTTTTTTTTTTTTTTTTTTTATTTGTGTTGAACAATTTAAAGTCTTCCATGGCTGGCGCGTTGCTGCTGGTTTCCCTGGGGAGCACTTGGCTGAGGAGTTACCTCTTGCGTATCTTGCCTTTATTTCTTCTAACTGCTGTAACTGAACCGACTGCGACCTACCTCAGACTCGACTCAACTCCTCGCCTCGCACATGGCCGCCAGCTATTTTTGCATTATTTCCGTTGTGGAAAAAAAAAAATGAAGCAAAACCGCAAAAGCAAAGCCGGCACAAGAAACAGGAGACACAGTAGCACTGAAATTTTCGTGCACTGACTCTGTCTCTCTTTCTCTCTCTCTCTCTGTATATGTGTGTATTTTGTAGACTGTGTTTGCGTTGTCCTCGCTTGGGGGGCTTAAGCGTTTTATTACCGTTATTTAGCATTTATAGTCGCTTAAATATTTTGCCCAAGCAAAGCAAAAGCAGAAGCAAAAGCAAAAGTAAAGCAGACGATGCAGATTTCTATCGCCTGACGTCTGTACAACTTTAGCATATTTCTGTTATTTATACGATTTAACATTTCCTTCTCTCTCTTTCTATCTCTTTCTATGTGGTGTACAGTGCGAGGAACAGCTTTCCGGCGGTGACATTGTGGTCTTTGCCCAACGACTGGGCGCCCAATTGTGCTGGCATCCTGGTTGCTTTGTCTGCAGCGTATGCAAGGAGCTGCTCGTCGACTTGATATACTTTCAGCGCGATGGTAATCTTTACTGTGGCCGCCATCATGCCGAGACCCAGAAGCCACGCTGCTCCGCATGCGATGAGGTTAGTTATAAAACTAAATGCAAAGACTTTCGACTTCCGTCGTTACTGTTTTTATTTTTTTGTATTTTACGTTGCTAAATAAAGAAAAGTTAAATAAAGTAACATAATTTAAACAAATAAATTTTTAAAATAATTTAAAAAAAAAATAAAGAATAATTTATAAAATTTTTATAATAAATTATTTTGCAATAATTATTTATCTATTTAATTTAATATCATTTTTATTTATTTTTTAAAATTGAGTTTTATTTATATTTTTTAATATTTTATTAATTAAATTTTATTTCAATTTTTTTTTTATATTTTTATTTAATATTATTATTTTTTTTTTTAATTTATAATATTTTATTTATATTTTCATTTAATTTTTCATAATTTAAATAAATAAAATTTTTAAAATAATTTAAAAAAAATATAGAATAATTTATAAAATTTTTATAATAAATTATTTTGCAATAATTAATTTATATACATATGTCGGAGAAGGCTCATTTTCAATGTTCATCACGCAGCAAATTCTGTTCGTCTCCGTGGCGCAACATTAACTAAAAACTCACAACGCACATTGTAAGCTATTTCACAATTTTTGGCAGATCATAATGCCATCCCTTTTCTACGCCCCTACGAACAGACCTTACTCAGCAGCAGAGTATGCCTCTCGCTCTCAACTGCTGTGCGTTATGAAAAGAACCGTTAGCAACATCGTGTCGCCACTCAAAAATGTACATGCATGCACAGTGGTCAAACTACCATTCTATGCCACACATATACAGTGGGCTAATTTACCATTCTACGACATATATTTAATTTAATTTCATTTTTATTTATTTTTAAATTTAAGTTTTATTTATATTTATTAATATTTTATTAATTAAATTATATTTCAATTTTTACTTAATATTATTATTATTTTTTTTTAATTTATTATTTTTTATTCTTTTTTTATTTAATTTTTCATAATTTAATTAATTGAAATGCAATTATTATTTTTTTTAATATATTTTTATTAAATTTTCCCTTTATAAACTCAACTTCAACCCCTTTTCTATCGTTTTATTTACAGATCATCTTTTCGGATGAATGCACGGAAGCCGAAGGCCGCACTTGGCATATGAAACACTTTGCCTGCCAGGAGTGTGAGCATCAACTGGGCGGGCAACGCTATATAATGCGCGAGGGTAAACCTTATTGCTTGAGCTGCTTTGATACCATGTTCGCCGAATACTGCGATTATTGCGGCGAGGTCATTGGCGTCGATCAGGGTCAAATGAGTCACGATGGACAGCATTGGCATGCAACGGATCAATGCTTTAGCTGCTGTACATGCCGCTGCTCACTGTTGGGTCGACCATTTTTGCCACGTCGTGGCACTATATATTGCTCGATAGCTTGCAGCAAGGGTGAACCACCAACGCCATCAGATACTAGCTCTGGGCCACAGTTGCGACCAACACATCGCGCCTCCACATCCAGTCAAATTGCACGTTCACCACGACGCAACGGCGAATCAACGGGTCGTAGCACTGCTGGTAAAGTGAGTCATGGTACTCATGGACATTCCCATACAGCACATCCGGCCAAGACAACAGGTAGTGCTGGTGATTTACTGGAACGACAGGAACGTAAGCGCATGGAAGCAGCTGGTGTGGCTGATCTATTGCTAGGCGGTGGTGTGCCAGGCATGCCACGACCAGCACATCCGCCACCCATTGATTTAACTGAACTTGGCATCAGTCTTGATAATATTTGTGCTGGCGATAAATCAATTTTTGGCGATACACAATTAACTTCATCTATGCCAGATATGTTGTTGTCCAAGGGCGAAGATTCACATAGTTATCAGAGCATTGATAAGATTAATCTAAATTCTCCAAGTAATTCCGATATGACACAGAGCACACAGGAGTTGGCCAATGAGTTGGAGCTGGATAATGAATCTGTGCGTGAACAAGAGTTGCCACATGATGGTTACGAACAACTTTTTACTGCCAAACAACAACGCAATAATCGCAACAATTGCAACGATGAATTTGATGATGAGAAGCAGGATCATTTGGATAATCGACCGCCGCCACTAAAGGAAGTGCGTTTCCATAGCGTGCAGGATACTATGTCTCGCTCAAAGAGTTATACGGATAACTCGAATGCCAGACGTCGTCGTCGACGTCGCAATCAATCGCGTAGCTCCTCAGAGATGCAGATCAATCAAACGAATCTACGTTTACATAATGCGCAGACACAAGCAGGCGGCGGTACACTCAATTTGCTTAACAATCTGGACAATTGTGATGTGGCCAGCATATGTTCAACATGCTCGTCCAGTTCATCTAGTGACATGGACGATTATGTCTATAGGTTGCCAGCACGCAAGCATTACGGAGGCGTACGTGTCGCCTATGTGCCAAACGATGCACTCGCCTACGAGCGCAAAAAGAAACAGGCTCAGGCTCAAGCATGCGATTCATCGACACTTGGTGGCCCTGGCAACGGCAGCGGAAATGGTGGTGGCGGTGGTGGTGGCTTTAGCGCACAACTTGGCATGCCAGCGATTATGCATGAGAGCAAGAATTGCACCATATCATGACCACCTCCCATGCTGCCGCCACCGCCGTTGAATCTTAGTAGTTATTACATATTGGATACAATACTGGAGGAGCAGAGTCTTAGTCTATTGCCCGAGAAGAAACCTGGCTGCCTAAGGCGTGTTTGGAATTTCTTTGGTCTAGGCAAACCACGTAATGGCAATGGACAACATCTGTACACTGTCTAAAGAGTAAGCAGAGGGGGTAAGGGGAGGTGGTGCAAAACTGTACATAAACATATCGAAGAATGAGAATGTATTATACACAAGAAACATAATCCATAAAATATTTTTTAGTAAGTAACAAAAAAAAAAAACAACAAGCAACTAAAACAAAAATTTTACTGTAAATTTTAAAAAGAATTTTTTTTCCCGAATTTTTATTTTCTACTTCTTGTAAATGAAGAAGTATTCAAATTTTTACTATATTAAAGTGAAGAGTCTCAGCTCTAACTATAACTTTTGTACAAAGCCAACATATAACGAATATATATATATATATATCAATAATGCATTTACATATGTATATCAAATATATAAAAAAAAAAATATTTAATATTATATACATATATAAATATATCATATATATAAACTGTGCTAACTGATTAAGTATTGTAGTTGTAAAAATAAAAACAAAGCTAAGAATCTGCCACTGTTAGATCGAAGAACGCAATCAACGAACAATAATATAATAATATGAATTAATCAACTTAAAGAAACTGCCAACAAAATACAAACTGAACCATCATCATCGCGCAAAGTGTAATCCTTGGAGCACTGACGATCGGTTGCTGCAGCCAGTGTCCATTTGCGCAATGACTCAGAGACAACCATATCCATATATTTCATTTTCATAACTGCATCATAATTAAGTTGTCCTCCCTTCAATGAGTCATGTGTCTCCTTGACTTCATCAAAGAGTTTTTGCTGTATATCTGGATTCTGGAGTAATTCATAAGCTGTAGTGCAAATAAGACTTGCATTATTTTCAAATGCAGCGAAAAAGAATATGAAACATTGTGCTACAATTTCATCATCTGTCCATTTAATAGTGGAATCTTTCTTGGCCTCCATCAATAATTGAATCATATCTGGCCTAACAATATTGTTCTCCTCACGATATTTCATGGCCTCCACAACGAGACGTATGAAGAAATCGGTTTTCGTTGAATCGAAAATTTTGAAACCAAGAAGCTGATAATAAAATATAAAAAATATGTTAATAATTTCAAGTGCAGGCAAGAAATCCCAAACATACAAACATACTTTGAAAAGTCCTGGTAATGTTGTTGACAACATAAATTTATACAGGGCTTTGCCCCGAAAGAAAGCAACAGATTTGCCAATTTCAAAGAACTCATTATCGGGTGATTTGTAAGAGTTAACTTTTAAACCAAATGCTGTTGTCGCAATCAAATCATTTGATAATTGATTACAGACTTCCTTCATTTCTAATTCAAAACCTTCACCAGGCTTGACAGCTGTCTTTGCTTTATGATCCAGATGCTTCATGCATTCGGCAAAACTTTCGTTCATTAATCCAAACATTGTACGCATTTTGGATGAAGTGAAGACTGGAGTAAGTGTATTTCTCATATGTTTCCAACGTTGATCTTTCATAACACTCAACATATCATTAACCAGACGTTCTTCAGTTGTAAATAACAATTGATGATTGGTAAAGTGTTCAAAATCCTTAACAGTTACTTTCTTAATAATCTCTGGATCGTTCAGTTGAATCATTGGTGTTCGAAAGTTAAAAAATCCAACAATTTTACTAAAATATAAAACAATATATTTTCACGTCGATAAGTTTCCAGTAGTAAGCTAATTACGCTTTGAGTAAAATAATTTCAGAATATTTATTTGAGAGAATGAGAGAACGAGAGAGACAGAGCCAGGCACCGGCGAAAGAAATAACAAAGAAAACAAATAATAAACAAACTAACAACAAATGAAATATTCTCATCAACAGGTTTTTTTTATTTATTTATTTTCTACCTTGATCTTCAGTCTGTATGTTGTTTTCATTTTTTTGTTTCAAGTGCGCACATTATTCCAACCACATTATCGGCTTACAGATAATATAAGTACATAGTATGTCGTATAGTCTCCATATAAGGTTATAAAATGGAGAGAGAGCGACCATATAAAAGCTGGTTCATTCAAATGTAGAATATTAGTTTCAATTGAATATTATAGTGGGAAACAAGTGTGTTGCTCTATTAATTCTCAAGGTCAACATAACAGTGACTAAATAATGGATTTAATTATATTATTGGCCATAGTTGGCATATTATTTTGGTGTTACAAATGGGCAACTGCTACGCATAAAGTGTTTGAGGAACGTGGATTACCCTTTGAGAAACCTTTGCCAATTTTTGGCAATAATTTAAATGTTATATTAAATAAAGCTTCGTTTCAAAAATCACTCTCTGAGTTTTATGCACGTACTCGACAACAGTGAGTAAATTAGTAGCTTTTAATCATTTCAAGTACGTCACTTCATATTGTTTTATATTGTAGTAAAATTGTTGGCTTTTTTAACTTTCGAACACCAATGATTCAACTGAACGATCCAGAGATTATTAAGAAAGTAACTGTTAAGGATTTTGAACACTTTCCCAATCATCAATTGTTCTTTACAACTGAAGAACGTCTTGTTAATGATATGTTGAGTGTTATGAAAGATCAACGTTGGAAACATATGAGAAATACACTTACTCCAGTCTTCACTTCATCCAAAATGCGTACAATGTTTGGATTAATGAACGAAAGTTTTGCCGAATGCATGGAGCATCTGGATAAAAAAGCAAAGACAGCTGTCAAGCCTGGTGAAGGTTTTGAATTAGAAATGAAGGAAGTCTGTAATCAATTATCAAATGATTTGATTGCGACAACAGCATTTGGTTTGAAAGTTAACTCCTACAAATCACCCGATAATGAGTTCTTTCAAATTGGCAAATCTGTTGCTTTCTTTCGGGGCAAAGCCCTGTATAAATTTATGTTGTCAACAACATTACCAGGACTTTTCAAAGTATGTTTGTATGTTTGGGATTTCTTGCCTGCACTTGAAATTATTAACATATTTTTTATATTTTATTATCAGCTTCTTGGTTTCAAAATTTTCGATTCAACGAAAACCGATTTCTTCATACGTCTCGTTGTGGAGGCCATGAAATATCGTGAGGAGAACAATATTGTTAGGCCAGATATGATTCAATTATTGATGGAGGCCAAGAAAGATTCCACTATTAAATGGACAGATGATGAAATTGTAGCACAATGTTTCATATTCTTTTTCGCTGCATTTGAAAATAATGCAAGTCTTATTTGCACTACAGCTTATGAATTACTCCAGAATCCAGATATACAGCAAAAACTCTTTGATGAAGTCAAGGAGACACATGACTCATTGAAGGGAGGACAACTTAATTATGATGCAGTTATGAAAATGAAATATATGGATATGGTTGTCTCTGAGTCATTGCGCAAATGGACACTGGCTGCAGCAACCGATCGTCAGTGCTCCAAGGATTACACTTTGCGCGATGATGATGGTTCAGTATTATTTGAGTTTAAGGTTGGCGATCGTATTAATATACCAATTGTTGGACTACATCTTGATGACAATTACTTTCCCAATCCAACAAAATTCGATCCAGAACGTTTTAGCGATGAGAACAAAGACTCATTGGTGCCATATACATATTTACCTTTTGGTGTTGGGCCACGTAATTGTATTGGTAAATATTCTCTAATTCTTCAAGTTGTATATTTTGATCAGTAATACGTTTTTCTTTGGCAGGCAATCGTTATGCTCTTATGCAGGCAAAGGCAATGCTATATAATCTTGTGCTTAAATATAGAATTGAAAGATCACCAAAGACTGTTAAGGATTTAATGGCTGATTCACGTGGCTTCCAGCTGACACCTCAAAGTGGCTACTGGGTGCATTTGGTGCCAAGATAAAGCGACAGAAGAATTAAAACGAAAATTATTTTGTATTTGATTTATGATAAAATACACAGAGATATATGTATATATTTTATTTTTGATTATGTTTTCATACACACACTGACTTTAATTTTTATGATTAGACTTAAAATTTAGTTGAAATTATAAACATAATATTACAAATTAATTCTTAAAACTCATCATAATCATTATTATCATCATCATATGTATGCGTTCCGTAATAACATTATATTCTTTGTTGATATAGTATATATGGTAGACTTAAGCAACGACTTTCGACTCTGTGAATTATTCACAGAAAATCTTTTTTGTTTTATATTTTTTATTTATTTTCAAGTGTTTTTTTTTTTTCTTTTGTTTTTGTTTTTTTTGGGCAATAAATTTCGGACGCAATTTTATTACAAAACTTTCAAAAACAAATTCTTGACACATTCCTTTATATAACTCATTCACTTTCACGCTTGGCGAAAGCTCAAAAATTACATAAATTTACGAGTCAGAAAAAAATGAGACAAATAAACAAAAGAATCTCTCTGCCAAAAGTTGACAACGAAAAGAAAACGCTAAACTGAAAAGAAACCTTTTTCTATGTATATGTATGTATATATTAATATATATATATATATTTGTATAGAATTGTATACATATACATATATATATATTTAGATATTTCTATGTAAATTGTAACTGGGCGACTTTTATGTTATTGGAAGTTCCTCGCGTCTATCAAAGTTATTGCACATTATCAATGCGAAAACTTTCGCTTTTTTTTTTATTTTTCGTTGATTTTGATTATTGTTTTATTTTTGTTTGTTTTTTTACACATTTTTTTTTTGTATTTTGTTGGCAGTTTCTTTAAGTTGATTAATTCATATTATTATATTATTGTTCGTTGATTGCGTTCTTCGATCTAACAGTGGCAGATTCTTAGCTTTGTTTTTATTTTTACAACTACAATACTTAATCAGTTAGCACAGTTTTATATATATGATATATTTATATATGTATATAATATTAAATATTTTTTTTTTTATATATTTGATATACATATGTAAATGCATTATTGATATATATATATATATATTCGTTATATGTTGGCTTTGTACAAAAGTTATAGTTAGAGCTGAGACTCTTCACTTTAATATAGTAAAAATTTGAATACTTCTTCATTTACAAGAAGCAGAAAATAAAAATTTGGGGAAAAAAATTCTTGTTAAAATTTACAGTAAAATTTTTGTTGTAGTTGCTTGTTGTTTTTTTTTTTGTTACTTATTAAAAAATATTTTATGGATTATGTTTCTTGTGTATAATACATTCTCAATCTTCGATATGTTTATGTACAGTTTTGCACCACCTCCCCTTACCCCCTCTGCTTACTCTTTAGACAGTGTACAGATGTTGTCCATTGCCATTACGTGGTTTGCCTAGACCAAAGAAATTCCAAACACGCCTTAGGCAGCCAGGTTTCTTCTCGGGCAATAGACTAAGACTCTGCTCCTCCAGTATTGTATCCAATATGTAATAACTACTAAGATTCAACGGCGGTGGCGGCAGCATGGGAGGTGGTCATGATATGGTGCAATTCTTGCTCTCATGCATAATCGCTGGCATGCCAAGTTGTGCGCTAAAGCCACCACCACCGCCACCACCATTTCCGCTGCCGTTGCCAGGGCCACCAAGTGTCGATGAATCGCATGCTTGAGCCTGAGCCTGTTTCTTTTTGCGCTCGTAGGCGAGTGCATCGTTTGGCACATAGGCGACACGTACGCCTCCGTAATGCTTGCGTGCTGGCAACCTATAGACATAATCGTCCATGTCACTAGATGAACTGGACGAGCATGTTGAACATATGCTGGCCACATCACAATTGTCCAGATTGTTTAGCAAATTGAGTGTACCGCCGCCTGCTTGTGTCTGCGCATTATGTAAACGTAGATTCGTCTGATTGATCTGCATCTCTGAGGAGCTACGCGATTGATTGCGACGTCGACGACGACGTCTGGCATTCGAGTTATCCGTATAACTCTTTGAGCGAGACATGGTATCCTGCACGCTATGGAAACGCACTTCCTTTAATGGCGGCGGTCGATTATCCAAATGATCCTGCTTCTCATCATCAAATTCATCGTTGCAATTGTTGCGATTATTGCGTTGTTGTTTGGCAGTAAAAAGTTGTTCGTAACCATCATGTGGCAACTCTTGTTCACGCACAGATTCATTATCCAACTCCAGCTCATTGGCCAACTCCTGTGTGCTCTGTGTCATATCGGAATTACTTGGAGAATTTAGATTAATCTTATCAATGCTTTGATAACTATGTGAATCTTCGCCCTTGGACAACAACATATCTGGCATAGATGAAGTTAATTGTGTATCGCCAAAAATTGATTTATCGCCAGCACAAATATTATCAAGACTGATGCCAAGTTCAGTTAAATCAATGGGTGGCGGATGTGCTGGTCGTGGCATGCCTGGCACACCACCGCCTAGCAATAGATCAGCCACACCAGCTGCTTCCATGCGCTTACGTTCCTGTCGTTCCAGTAAATCACCAGCACTACCTGTTGTCTTGGCCGGATGTGCTGTATGGGAATGTCCATGAGTACCATGACTCACTTTACCAGCAGTGCTACGACCCGTTGATTCGCCGTTGCGTCGTGGTGAACGTGCAATTTGACTGGATGTGGAGGCGCGATGTGTTGGTCGCAACTGTGGCCCAGAGCTAGTATCTGATGGCGTTGGTGGTTCACCCTTGCTGCAAGCTATCGAGCAATATATAGTGCCACGACGTGGCAAAAATGGTCGACCCAACAGTGAGCAGCGGCATGTACAGCAGCTAAAGCATTGATCCGTTGCATGCCAATGCTGTCCATCGTGACTCATTTGACCCTGATCGACGCCAATGACCTCGCCGCAATAATCGCAGTATTCGGCGAACATGGTATCAAAGCAGCTCAAGCAATAAGGTTTACCCTCGCGCATTATATAGCGTTGCCCGCCCAGTTGATGCTCACACTCCTGGCAGGCAAAGTGTTTCATATGCCAAGTGCGGCCTTCGGCTTCCGTGCATTCATCCGAAAAGATGATCTGCAAATAGAACGATAGAAAAGGGGTTAAAGTTGAGTTTATAAAGGGAAAATTTAATAAAAATATATTAAAAAAAATAATAATTGCATTTCAATTAATTAAATTATGAAAAATTAAATAAAAAAAGAATAAAAAATTATAAATTAAAAAAAAATAATAATAATATTAAATAAAAATTGAAATAAAATTTAATTAATAAAATATTAATAAATATAAATAAAACTTAAATTTAAAAATGAATAAAAATGAAATTAAATTAAATATATAAATAATTATTGCAAAATAATTTATTATAAAAATTTTATAAATTATTCTATATTTTTTTTAAATTATTTTAAAAATTTTATTTATTTAAATTATGAAAAATTAAATGAAAATATAAATAAAATATTATAAATTAAAAAAAAAAATAATAATATTAAATAAAAATATAAAAAAAAAATTGAAATAAAATTTAATTAATAAAATATTAAAAAATATAAATAAAACTCAATTTTAAAAAATAAATAAAAATGATATTAAATTAAATAGATAAATAATTATTGCAAAATAATTTATTATAAAAATTTTATAAATTATTCTTTATTTTTTTTTTAAATTATTTTAAAAATTTATTTGTTTAAATTATGTTACTTTATTTAACTTTTCTTTATTTAGCAACGTAAAATACAAAAAAATAAAAACAGTAACGACGGAAGTCGAAAGTCTTTGCATTTAGTTTTATAACTAACCTCATCGCATGCGGAGCAGCGTGGCTTCTGGGTCTCGGCATGATGGCGGCCACAGTAAAGATTACCATCGCGCTGAAAGTATATCAAGTCGACGAGCAGCTCCTTGCATACGCTGCAGACAAAGCAACCAGGATGCCAGCACAATTGGGCGCCCAGTCGTTGGGCAAAGACCACAATGTCACCGCCGGAAAGCTGTTCCTCGCACTGTACACCACATAGAAAGAGATAGAAAGAGAGAAAGAGAGAGAAGGAAATGTTAAATCGTATAAATAACAGAAATATGCTAAAGTTGTACAGACGTCAGGCGATAGAAATCTGCATCGTCTGCTTTACTTTTGCTTTTGCTTCTGCTTTTGCTTTGCTTGGGCAAAATATTTAAGCGACTATAAATGCTAAATAACGGTAATAAAACGCTTAAGCCCCCCAAGCGAGGACAACGCAAACACAGTCTACAAAATACACACATATACAGAGAGAGAGAGAGAAAGAGAGACAGAGTCAGTGCACGAAAATTTCAGTGCTACTGTGTCTCCTGTTTCTTGTGCCGGCTTTGCTTTTGCGGTTTTGCTTCATTTTTTTTTTTCCACAACGGAAATAATGCAAAAATAGCTGGCGGCCATGTGCGAGGCGAGGAGTTGAGTCGAGTCTGAGGTAGGTCGCAGTCGGTTCAGTTACAGCAGTTAGAAGAAATAAAGGCAAGATACGCAAGAGGTAACTCCTCAGCCAAGTGCTCCCCAGGGAAACCAGCAGCAACGCGCCAGCCATGGAAGACTTTAAATTGTTCAACACAAATAAAAAAAAAAAAAACTGAAATGAAAATTGCCGCAAGTAAAATGAGAGCAAAATATGCTTGGTGTTGCGCCTCAGAGTGACAGAGAAAGAGTGAGAAAGAGAGAGGGAGAGAGAGAGAAGCGCAGCTTTTAATGACTCAACCTCAAAACTCGTTAAAGCCAAAGGCAATTCGCATAATGAACTCATTTACGTTACGTTCTGCTTATAGCTGCGGATCCTTGCCTTGGCTACTAATAGGGTCAACTACAAGCGTCGAATGACTTCTGTGCCACACAAACACACACACACACACACACATACACACGCCTAAGCTTGTATTAACAGGTATGTGTGTAGTGTAAAATTCAGAAATATTTGAGTCGCCGCCTTTTGCGCGCAGCATAAGCCAAAGCCAAAAGCAAAAGCAAAAGCAAAGCAATTAACACAATTGCCATGATTTATGCTTTGCTTTTTGGCCTAGCGCTAAAAGTTCAGCACATGTAATAACGTCGCTTTTGTAACTGCCAGCACTTTTGTGGCTAGTCTTGCCACACTCCCGCGCACACTCCATCACTCCCATCTTCTTCTTGTACTACTTGTTGTTACCCCTACTAACAAAAGCCTACGCCAATTTACGCCATTTTCGCTTGAACTTCCGTTTCCTTTAACGTTCACAAGCATCGCGCACGCAAATTACCAAGCAGCGCCGCAAATGCCACAAGACGCTGCGTCAGTGGCAGCAGCAGCTAGTGCAGCTTCTTAACTTTCCAGGCTATTAAACCTCAGTCTCTGCTCTCTGCTCTCTCTCTCGCGACCGCCTACAACATAGCAATATACTTTACCTCCCGCCCCCGCCATGCTGTACACAATCAGCATTTACTTTTGCAAGCCATTAAACATTGACAGCGAGAGTAACCATAGCATAGAGCCTTCATTTCCTCGCACAGGGTTGATAATTTCCAAGACTTGAAGAAAGCTCAGCAGCAGTAGCTGCAAGCGGCAAAGAAAGTAACGCAAAACTTGCATGCGTCGTTAATTGTTGCCAACTTCAGAAATTTATCGCCGAAAAAAAAAAAACCAGAAGTATTGCTGCGCAGGAAGCATAGCACTTTAATTAGGCTCAAAGGCAGACACTGAGGTTTTCACAATGTTGCCACACACAAAAACAGTCGCAGCAACACTAATGATGCATATATATATATATATATATATATCTATGTATTTTTTGTCGTCCTGTTTGTGGTCACTTGAGCGAGCTGCTTCTTCTTCTTTTTGTTTTGCTTTCGCCAGCACTTTGCTTTGTGGTTTTTTCGCAGTGCAAAGACAACTTTTAGCCGGAAAAGCGCTTAAAGTAGTTTTCTGTGGCGACAACATTGACAGAAAGTGCAGAAAAGTTTTTTCTTTTTTTTTTTTTGCAAGCAGCTTTCACCAGAGTTCTACTGCTACTACTACTACTTTGTCTTCTTGTTCTTCTACTCTTCTTCTTCTTCTTGTTCCACTTGAACTGTTTGCAATGTCGCTGAAATCTAATCGCACTTAAAAATATATTTTTCACACACAAAAAAATGTCTGCACGAGTATCAGCGGCGGGCGGGCAATCAACGGGTTGGAAGAGTTGGTGATATTAGCAATGGCAAAAACACAATCGCTACTCATTTATCTTATCAATCCAATTAATCCTCCAACATTTGCTAGACTCTCTCTGTCTCTGTTGCCATCTCACTCTTTCATTGACCTATGACTCTGACAAACAAACACGCCCTGACCCTTAAGCATAGCGGCAAGTACTGCAGACAATTATGTTATTGACAAATTGACGCTGCGCTTTGCTGGAACGACAGAGGTGCCGCCACCTGGCTATCAGAGACTCATGCCTCAAAGCGTTTTGTCGGCGCGCACTGATATTGTCGTTCTTTTCGCTTCCATCTCTCCTGCTTCTCTTCCTTGTGAATGTAACCCATTTAGTGTGTCTGTCCTAATCCAACTTTGGCGCTTTTGCCTGACAAACTTTACTGCAGACAAGCAAGACAATTTCCTGCTTTGACTCACACTCTCTAGCTGTCTCACTCACACAGTCAGTCAGTCCGTTGCTCGCTAACTGTACAATACAGTGGCTCAAATTATTAATGACACTCGTTATCGTGCCCTTTTCAGTACATAAACTTTTTGCTTAAAAGGCTGCGGCACACAGCAGCAGCAGACTGTGGCACACGAATGTTGGCTGACAGTTACCTTTTTTTTTTACTTTTTGTACTTTGCCAACTTTTCTTTTACTTGTATTTTGACAAAATGGCAACAACCCTGCACTAAATGAAGAATCAACTATATATATTTCTATATATAGCATTATATATATATATAAAATGTATATTTCATGCTGCCTTTTCATATAATTATTTTGTATTTGCAGGACGTTGTCAGGACGACCTTTAGTGTCACATCCTTGTCAAATTCTGCTGTCACATCCGTTGACTGTCCAACACAACAATCTTTTCTTTTTGCGACTCCATTGTTGCTTCGTGTGGAAAATCGGATACCAGTTCCAAAAAAAAAAAATCATTGCCAGCTCGCTCGCTCATCTGCTGCTGCTATCTCTTTCTACAGACTGTGACGCACGTAAGTTTCATTTTTTTTTTTTTTTTTTTTTTTAGCCATGCTGCGATTCATTTACGCTTGACTGAATATGATGAGTGCTGCTTGGCTATGGCTGGCAGCATCATTCAGGATCATTGAGCGTTTTCATAAATTTCCTTTAAGTATAATTTCTGCATGGCAGGATTTCTTCCAGTATGAGAGATGAGACACATTATATATATATATGCGGCGCTCCGCCTTCATCTTTTGTTCACATTTTAGCGTCCGTTTAGCAAGTCAGTTATGGTTTGTTGAATTTTAAGCATCACAGCTCATGGCAAGGTGAAGTGAAGTGAACTGTAGCAGGTGGAGTGGGATTGGATGGGGGCGAGGAGCGAGAAGTGATGGGCGTCCGATGTGGGTTAGAGTAAGCTGATTCGTGTCAAAGTGGGCTTTGCCTTAGTCTCTCTGTCCTCTGCTTCATCCTCAGCCTTAGTCTCTGTCTCAACTTCATCCACAGCCACTGCCACCACTGTCCCTGTCACTCTGTGCTTCGTCCTTGTCAGTGTCAGTCTATGTCGTCGCATTAAAATCCAATGTTGGCTTATCGCATTCCATTAATAATGCATTCAACTGTAGTTTTTGCAACTTTATACAAAATTTTAAGCACTAACCGGTCAACATTTATTCTACAAAATTTATTTTCAATATTGCTAACAAAAATCTTCTGATTAATCAAGTTATAAATCAGTAAAATGCAAATGCAGTGCGCAAAAGTAGCCATTTTTCATTTAGCTATAAATTTTATACGCTAGATATGACAACACTAGCAAAGAGTGTCTGATATTAACGGGTAGCATTTGCTTGTCACTTGTTATTACATGGCATTAACTGTAATTAACTTGCCAAAAACAAAGTCTCTCTCTCTCTCTCTCTATAACTGCTAAAATATTTGAATTATCCGACTTTCAATATCTTGAACATGTTGCGCGAAATGTAGCTAAAAGATAAAGCTAAAGCGACTTTTGCTAGCGCCTGGTATTGCTTTTAATTACAAGAAATAATTTAACTCGGGCTAAGATAATGCCATGATCAATTGAAACAAGTCTCACACACACACACACACACACATACAAACACACACACACACACACATACAAACACACACACACATGCAGAGGCACAATCGTTATCTAATTTTTCATTGGCGATCTGTGATTGTTTAATGAGTTTTATCATGTTTATTGACTGTCATAGCATTACACATATAGATATACATACATGTGTGTGTGTGTGTGTGTTAGAGCTAACAATTTCTCAACAGTTGCACACCTGTTGATCATTAGACGCTTAGCTATATCGCTTAGCTAGCAGATGGAATGTTTACTTAAAGCCGATAGCTGCAAGCTTTTTTTCTTTCATAATTACAAAGCTGTATAGTTGTGTGAAAGAGAGACAGAAAGAGAGAGAGAGAAATATTTAATTAAGTTTTTATATTATTATTATTTTTATTTACTTTTTGCTTTGCTTTTACAACTGTAAATAATAATTAAATGCAAGCCAAAGTGTAATGTTGCACATAGCCTTCAACTTCAGCTGCAAGAAATAGTCATAAATAATAAATAACAGTTTTTTTTGCTTTTCAAAAGTTTTCGGTTTTTTTTTTATGAATCATTGATCAAAAGATATTAAATCAAATATTTTTGCAACATTTTGGTGACAGAGAACACACAGGAGAATGGCGGCAACATAAAACTTTACACGATATTTGCTCGTGTCGTGTCACCAATATGAACTTTAACCTTAGTGTAGCATTGGCCAGCCGCAAAAGACACGCTGCACGCTGCACACGTGCAAAAACTTCTAGTCGTTTGTGGCAAGCCAATTTTGGGTAAAACAAAAAAATCAGTGAAAAAAAAAAACTTTAAATGCGGCAAAGAACACCTCGCCTTGGCAACAGATTCACCCACGCACGTAGCAGACAAGCAAACAGAGCAATGCAGCAGCAGCAGTAGCAGCAGCAGGAGATGAAGTTGCAGCAGCAGACAGAGAGTACACAGTGGCGTGTGGCGCAGCATGCAGCATAAAGTTTTTAATAAGTTTTACGAGTGGCGAATGTGAACACAATAAAATCAAGCTTCAAACTATCTGCCACAGCAGCAGCAGCAGCAGCATGAGCAGCAGCAGCATCTATAGACTGTCCAACTGTATTATAGAACAGTTCCGACTAGTTGTTCTAGCAGTAGTTGCAGTTGAAAGTTGAGGTTGTACGCACAGAGGCAGACGCTGCTGCTGCTTGTGCCCAGTGAGACGACGACTCTCAGCTAATAACAATGCAAATTTTTTTTTTTTTTTTTTTGCGTTTGCCAAGCAAAGGGAAGGATGCTGCACTTGCAACTGCAAAACTGTTGCGAGTATTTTATGCTGCTGCTGCTATATTCCATTGTATTTTTAGTGCCATTTCACTGCGTTGCACATTCACTTTTCATTGCGTCCCGCACAACCAGGGGCAGCTAGAGCAGGCGGCAAAGACAACATCAACTATGTTTGGGAGTCGACACCAACTCCAACTGCAACTCTAACGCCAACTTCAACTGTAACTCTGCAACTCTTCAACATAACGTTGCCTCCGCTGTTTGCTGGCCTTTGTGTTGTGCAAGTTGTTGCAATTGTTTTTTTGCAACAACGTTTCTTTTTTTTTTGTTTTTCTCTCTTCATTTTTCATTTTTCAGTTTTTTTGTCAGCTTCCTTAGTTGCTGCTGCTGCTGCCGTCTTGCAACACTTTGCCGTTTTTTGCTAAAAGTGTACTTAATGAAATCTTTTTGTCATCTTTTATTTGAAATGCTGCCAACGCCAACGCCAACTCCAACTCGTTGCAATGCAACGTTTCTACATTCCACTTGCTCTACATAGAGTCTGCTACTAGTCTGCCTTGCTCTCTGTTCCTGTTCCCTGTGTCTCTAACTATGATCCCTTCGTTTATTGTTTCTGGCAGGCGCCATTGTCAATCTCAGTTCTTCCTACACACACACAGACACATCGACAAGGAGCAGCAGGAGCTTGGAGCCTGAAGCCTTGCACGAACCTGTCAAACTTTTACTGGCAAAACTTTTGCCTGGCATGCTTGCGCGTCTATTGCAGCAGCAGGCAAATGAAATCGAAACTTGCCATCTACTACTACACACTTTGGGGGGCAGCGCCGCGCCTTTTGTTGCTCGCATAATAAAATGCAAAAATTCTCTGCTCTGCTTATAATTAAGTACAATATGATGATGAGGGGTTAGACGGGGGGCTCTCTGGAAGGTAAGAAATGCTGTATAAAAGAATATATAAAACTTACCCCCTTGCAAGGTCTTTCATCGGACAATAGTCGAACAGCGCCACGTCCAAGTGCTTCACGTTTCCTTTGTGCCGAAAAGATGCGCAACTCCTTGCGCTCCTCATCACTCAGCGAGTGGCAATAACGCACCTGCAGTGGCATAGCAAGAAGTAGAAGATGATGATGATATTGAAGTAAGTTTTTCATGTATTGTAAATTTTAATTAAAAATCTCTTTTACAACAAACTTAAAAAAGGCAACACAATAAAAAAAAACAAAATGCTGGCAACTTTTTTAATCTTTTCGCGTGCTTTTGATTTTTATTTATAAGAAAAAAAAAAGAGCAAAAAATTTACATTTTCTTTTCAAAGTTTTTCATTTTTCCTTTTTTTTGCATAATATTTTCATTCAATTTAATTTTTTTTTTTTATATATTCTTTCTTTAGCTTTTGCAAACGTTGGCAAAAACATTAACTGCACATTTTTATGTTTAACGTTTCTTTTGCCCTTTTTTTTACACTGCTTCCTCTTCTTCTTTTGGCTAATACTCACTTCGTTATCTTGTGGCGGCAGCTGGTGCAGCAATTGTTTCACGCGATACTTTTCACCAGGACTGTTGACATACGGCACTTTATCGTCCGGCAATTGGCTAAAATATAAACGAACCTGTTAACGAGCAGAGGCAGAGAGAAAGAGTAAGAAAATTAGTTATCATTTTTTTAGCTTAAATTTTTAATTTTTAATATAAAAAAAGTTACAAGTGTTAAAATTAAATTTCTGTCTACAGTCTGTTAACTGTAACTCTGTATTCTTACATGCTGTTATTGTACTGTTAATGTTATGTTATAGCTGCAGCATTGTTAAAGCTAAGACTTTACGCTCTCTAAATTTTTATTTTTTTTTTATAAATTTTATGAACATGTTTTATTTTGCTTCATTAGCGAAAAAGTCATCAAGAAATTAATCACAAAATACTTTCACTCGATAAATCGATAAAAATTAATGGCAACAACGATAAACGCCCACCACAGCTTGTTGTTACAACACAAATCGCAGATAAATGTGCGAAAGTGCAACAACATGAAAATGTCACAAAATGTCATGTGGCGGCAGCAGCAAGCGCAAAATAAAGAAAAGAAATAAAAGTAAGAGAATGCGCGATGTCGATGCTGATGTCGATGCCAATTGCATAGCATTTACAGCAGCATTGAAGTTTTATTTTTTTCCCACAATTTTTTCATTTTTTTTTCTGTTTTTTTTGTTGTTGCCTTCTGTCGATTTGGACATTATGTAAGTCAATCGATTGGCCAGCAGCAGCAAGATCTAATTGCGACCAAATGCGGCAACGCGATTTAATTACAAAACGCTTTCGCTTTCAAAAAAAATCGCGATACGATTGCAACTTGAAATCGATTTGCAGCGATAATTTTCCACATGCCTAAAAAAAATAAAATAGAAACTCCAATGTGTGTGTGAAAGAGATAGAGAGAGATATAAGCTGTCGTTGCATTTCCTTAAACGTGCAGCTGGCATCAGGCATTGAACTGAATTCGATTTGGGCGACACGATGAAAAACAAAATGAAAATGAAAGCAAAATCCGTAATCGTAGCCAAGCCAAGCCCAGCCCATGGACCATGGCCCACAGCAGGTGGTAGTTGTGGCCACAGACCAAAAATTGTACATTGAAAAATGAAAACGAAAACAAAAATAGAAAACAGAAAAACAGAAAACTGAAACTCAAAGTGCAAAGCCACATGAAAATTTGTTGCTCCCCCGTTGGCTACTTGTGATTTCACCTAATTACTTGTGACAAATTGCTAGTCGTATGTGTTGCCCATTGGCTAACAACAGTTGTTACCCTGCCTCTGGCTCTGCCACTGCCCCTGCATCTTATTACATACCTGATCTGGTCGTAGACCTGGCGGCACCCATGTGTATTCCTCGAGGGCACAGCCGCTGTCATCATCCGACTGTGAGTTGCGTTGAAAGTCCAATTGTTGATGGTGACTATGATGATAGACGCTAGCTGTTGCCGCTGTCTTATAGCTGGCGGTGCGCAGCGGTGATGCCACCACAGAGGAGTTCAGTGGCAAATGATTGGGCGGCTGGCAATGACGTCGTTGTAATGGCGATACAAAATGTGCTGGTGTCCCGCTGCTGCTGCTACCCGCCGCCGTTGTCGTTGATGCATCCAAATTGTTGCATGTTGCTGCTGTAGTTCCTGCTGCTGTTGCTGCAGTTGTTGTTGATGTTTTTGCTTGCTGCTGCTGCTTGCCACTACACGTTGCCTGTTGCTGCAATGTATGCGTTTGGGACTTTTTCTGTTCGCTGCCAACGCCGCCGCTGCCGCCCCTGTGTGGAGGAAAGGGCGTTGCACCGCCAGCCTCTAGCTGCAACAGTTCACTCTCCGTTTGCGTATAGTAACTGCTGCCAGGTTGTTGCATCTTGTGATGATGCTGCTGCTGCGTGCTGCTTACGTTGCTGCTACTACTAGTGCGTGGTGCGGGTGTTGGCTTGTACTTAATGTTTGTCTGGACTCTGCAAAAGTTTACAAGAATTCAATTTATTAGTTTAAATTATGAAAATTATTTATAGTTTTTCCCTAGTTGAAATATTTGATAAATAAAATAATTTGAAATTCAAGAAAATATTTTTTAATTAAATTTCCAAGTTTATTTATTATGTTTTACAAATATTTTTTTTTATCAATTTAATTATTTTAATTTAATTAAAAAATATAAAAAAAATATTTTCTTGAATTTCAAATTATTTTATTTATCAAATAAAACATAATAAACTTGAAAATTTAATTAAAAAATATTTATATTTCAATTAATTTGTTAGATAATTTAAATTAATTCAGTTAAAAATTTGTTTTCAAATATTTATTTTAAATATTTATATAACAATTTATTAATTATTTTTTTGTGCATAATTTATTTATCAATAAAATACTTTGAAATTCAAGAAAATGTAAATAAAATACATTTTTCTTTTATTTAAATTTAAATAATTAAATTGAAAAATTTAATTAAAAAATATTTATATTTAATTAATAATTTGTTGGACAATTTTAATTAATTCAGTTAAAAAATTTTTTTTAAATATTTATATTAAATATTTATGTAACAATTTAATTTTTTTCTGCATAATTTATTTATCAATAAAATACTTTGAAATTCAAGAAAATAAAAATAAAATACATTTTTCTTTTATTTTTTAATTAAATTTAAATAATTGAATTGATAAAAAATATTTGTAAAATATGATAAATAAACTTTAAAAACTTCATTAAAAAATATTTATATTTAAATTAATTTGTTACATAATTTTAATTAATTATATTTGAATTAATTCCGTTAAAATTTTTATTAAATATTTATGTAATAATTTAATAATATTTACCAAATAAATCAAATGAACTTTTTTTTTATTAATTACCTAAAATTATGCATAATTTATTATTGAAATTCATCAAAGCAACAAAGTTGAAAATTGAAATTAAGAAAGAAAGAAAAAAAAAAAACAAATGTATTTTTTTTATTATTTGTGATATGTTGCAAGCATTATTTATAGCTCGTGGCAAATTGCAGTTACGTTGTAATTGACTCTACGCTGAGTCGAACTACATTTTTTTTTTTTGTTGCTTTTCTGCATTTGTAACAAGATATTTGTGTTTTTTTTTTTCTTTTCAGTTTGAACTCTTTGCAACATGTTAATTTGTTAGTTGAAAATTGTTCATACATAATGTTGCACCATTTACTGTGGCAGCAAAGAGCTTATAATACTCTCGTTTGAGTATGATGAATGCTACTGCTGCAGCAGCAGAGATTAGAGCGAAACCCATTTGCAATTAGCCAGCTGAGATATGGTATGAAAACTCATTCAAATTCAACGCGTTTGACTCATTTCAAATGTGTTCTGACTGCCATTTGTTGCACAAGTGGCAGGCAGGCAAGCAAGGCAGCTGTTACTGTTACACTCTTGCTGCAATTGTTGTTGTTGTTGTTGCAGCTGCTGCACATGCGTGTTGCTGTCCAATTTATGAAATTTCGAAATTGCCAGCGCATGTTCGACCATCAGCATGTGGCCATCATGGCATGGCATGCCAAAGCTTAGGCCATCATATTCACAATGATAGACAGAGTAAGAGCCAGAGAGTGAGAGAGAGAGTGTCAGAGACCAGCGACTTAGTCATAAAGTTATAGCTCGGATTGAAGTAGCAAAAGACGACGACGACGACGACAGAGACGTTGACCGCTGCTTGGAATCTTCTTTTGCCTTTCTGCTTTCTTGTGTACTTTCACTCGAAAGCTGAACGATTATGCAGCCAAGCAGAAGCAGCAACAGCAACAATAACAACAGCAACAATTTAGAAATTCCAGCGGCTACTTTTAAAGCTTTATATTGTACATATAGTGTATGGCACCTAAGAGACGAGACATGACTTGGACCTGGACTTGGAACTTGGACATGTTTCAGTTTTAATTTGTTGTCTTGCTTTTTGTTTTTATTATTTTCTTACTGTTGTGCTTTGCCCGCCTCTGGCAACAATTTTCATTTTTGTTTATAAATTTTTTTTTTCGTATGTAATTAAAGTCATTTGTGTGACTTAACGCCAAGTGCTTTATGCGTTTAAACCACGCTGAAATTGTAGACGTTGCTGCTGCTGCTGCTGCTGCAGCTGCGTGTCATGCTCATTGCTTGCTTGCTCACATTTTATTGTTGTTACTGTTGTTACTGTTACTGTTGTTGTTATTATTATTCCTACACATTTTCATTCATATAAACACAACTTTTTGATTTGTATCAAATTGCACAACATTTGGAGCATGAATACTAAGAAGATGATGATGATGATGATGATGATGATGATGATGAAGCGGCATATCAACAATCTTAATAATATATAGTATCTATCAGCTAGCTAGACTAGGCTAGAGCTGCTCTAGCTTGTTGTCAAGTTTGTTTTTTGTCTTTCTTCTTTTTTTTTCTGGCCTAATCAACGTGAGAAGCAACGTTGAGTGTTTATAATGGCAGCGGCAGCAGCAGCAGCAGCGAGACGATGGCGGCAGCAGCACAAAGCAATTTGCCAAGCAGCAGCATGCTAAAGCGACTATATTTATCTGTATAACTTGTAAATTTATGCAAATTATTAACAACAACAGCAACTAATTTGTGAAGCTATTTAAAAAGTCAGCAACAGTTTCAGCTTCAGTTTCAAAGCCAAAAGCCTATTGCAGCAAATGGACGACGGGTTAAACCCTTTCGCTAAAAGCCCGAAAATTAATTGTAGCTCTAGTTGCAAAAGTGAATGTCTATGTCTATATCTGAGACTGTCTACTCTTCTTGTGCGGCAAGACAATAAACATATGTTGCAAGTACTTGTAGTAATAGCAGCAGGCAGGCAGCCAGCAGCAACCGCAGCAGCAGCAGTAAGTGATGGGCCAATGCTACTAGTTACTACTTAATGTAGTTCAAACTAAAGATCAGACTAAGATAACACATCGTTAGAGAGCGTATGGACTGACAAACAGACAGACAGACAGACAAACTGACGCACTGACAGACTAGAGAGTGAAAGTTTTCTTTAGCTACGTTTCGTTATTTTTTTTTTGTGCTTTTCCAATGCAAATTTTATTGGATTTTTGTTGCCTAGTGCCAAAATAATAAAAAACAAAACCTGTAGAGGTAGACATGTCTCTCCCGATCAATCAAAGGGGAACACATTGAACGTGCTTGCCATGCTTTGCCGAGTGGCAGCATATGCTTTCTAAATTGTATGACACTGTGTCGATCGATTCGTTTCATTTCATTTGATTTGATTTCATTGCGTTTTGTTTGCCCAAACAAAGTCAAGGCATAATCTGTCACAAATGAATTGTGCGACTGTTGATTGACTTTGGATAATAACAACAACAGCAGCAGTAATAACAACAACAATGCGCTGGCCAACTGTCCAACAAATAGTTTTCATAGCGCCCAATTTTCAAATCTACCAAAAAATATCGATTGCCAAATAAGGTTGGACTATAGCTATAGCAATCATTGGACACTCTCAATACACTTGGCCAGGCTTTAAGCTTTAAGCCAAGTTTATTTGGCGGGTTTTCTCTTTTTTATTTTCGTTTGCCCAAAAAGCAAAAGCCATAAGCTAAAACCTGTTGACGCGCTCTTTGCTGGCATGCAATTTTTATTTTTTTTTTTGCTATAAGTCACAAAGACAGAAAGACAAGCATGGAAGCTGCCACAAATGTTGGCTAGCTGTTGCTGCTGCATGAGTAAAGAAAGATAGAATGAGAGAGAGAGAGCTAGAGAGACGAATTGACGTGCATCTGGCCAACTATGGTGCGATCTCTGACACATGCATAAATTTGGGTTAAGAAGATTTTTTGATATTTTTTTTTTTTATTTTTTGAGTTTATTTGGCTTGATGTTTGTCATTTCCTTGATGCTTGTATGTCACAATACTTGCAATACGAGACAGAAAGACAGACAGACAGACACTGACGATTTGCAACGCAATGCCACCGGAGGCAAACGAAATACTCGCACTTATGAGCATAATTAAAACTAAACTGACGCTTGACGATTATTGCAAATGGAAATGAAAATGAATATGAGAATATGTCTCTGACTCTGACTGTGAATATGAAATTGGATTTGAAATTGTAATTGAAAGACAAGTTTTTGAAATGTTGCTTAAGTCCGTTTCTAATGCTGATTGCTGTCAATTCTTTTAATGTTCGTTCTGCTGGCATATTTTTATTTCTATTTTTATTCTTTAAATAATTTATCTCATTTCTTATCTACAAACTTTAAAACGCTTTCATCACTCATTCTGTGGTTAACCTCATAAACTGAATATTTTTAGGATTTGAGTTTAGTCACGACTTATCTCATCTTAGTCTTAGAAGAAAACTTTTCATATACAAATTTCATTTTTAAGCGTTCACATTCCAATGGCAGCTATATGATTTGCTGGTGCGATTTGAACTAAATTTATATGAGACGTGTAAGTCGCCACTAAACTCAAATCCTGTAAGTTTCAGCTAGTTAACTTGACAAACAAAAAAAATGTTCATACACAAACTTCATTTTTGAGCGATTGTTCCTATGGCAGCTATATGATATAGTTGTCCGATTCTGACCAAATTTATATGAAATGCATAAATCGCTACTAAACTCAAATCCTGAAAGTCTTAAGCCGGATAGCTTGACAAACAAAGAAAAAATACCATTTTTGACCAATAGTTCCTATGGCAGCTTTATGATATAGTGATCCGATTTAATCTAAATTAATATGGGACGTGTAAGTCGTCACTAAACTCAAATTCTGTAAGTTTCAGCTAGTTAAAACAAAAAAAATTTTCAAACAAAAACTTAATTTTCAACCGATCGTTCCTATGACAGCTATATAATATAGAAGTACAATTTGAACCAAACTTATATGAGACGTGTAAATCGCCACTAATATGAAATAGTGGTTCGATCCAGCATGTTTCAACCTATATATAGAGCTGATCGGCATAGGGAGTATGTATACAAAGTTTCATTGAGATAGCTTTAAAACTGAGAAACTAGTTTGAGTTAAAACTGACTAACGAATATGAAGAAGAAATAGAATTCTCCTGTCGACGGTGATCAAGATATACAAATAATCTTTGTTGGGTCTGATACGTGTACTAACGGGCGTTAAAAACTGCTGTTCAATAATAATATGCCCTCTGCTAGGGTATAAATGAAAAGTAAATATATATTATATTATAATAAAAAAAAAAAATAAATAAAATTAAAAATTGCATTTCCAAAAATGGGAAACATTTTGTTATTAATTATTATTAATATCGGTATCGGATACTGATGAGGATATTCCAGAGATGGAAATGCTCTTGAATTTTTAAAAACACTAAACTGTAATGTTATTTTTATAAAAAAAAAAAAAAAAGAGAATTAAATTTAATAAAAATTCATTGAAATAATTATTTCATTGAAATATTGATATTTTTTTTTCGTTATTAAAAAAATTCTAAAAATATCAAATAAATTAAATACGTTTTTCTTTAAAGTAAATATTGATATATCCAAAAAAAAAAAAAAAATTACATCTTAGACACTTTGAATTATAAAATTCTAATTTTAATAAATATTTTCATAAATTAAACAAAATCAGTTGAAGGTACAATTAGTGCAAGTAAATTAGCTTGTTTTCAACTAAGAATAGTAATTAAATTTTTAGCCGCATTATCTGTTATCCGAGCTACTTGCCAGACTCTTAATGTTGCACACAAATTGATTCATTCTAGTTTAATTTGACGAGTGATTGCTGATGCTGCTGCTGCTGCTAGATGATGTTACTGCACAACTCAATTTTCTCTCAATCCTCAATGTACAATCTGCAATCCTCAGTTCATTAGGTGGTAGCATTTCAGCAATTGTGGCACGTTTAAATTCAAATACCAATGCCGTGCCACATACAGCTAATAATATCTCTCAATTATCCAAACTGGGATAAAAAAAAAGAGAAATAAGAATATAATAGAATGAATATTTTTCAATGTTGCTTTCTTTGTTGCTAGTTTTTTTTTTACTTATTTTTTTTATTACAACAACGATTTCATTAAAATTTCGACACGCAGTTTCTAAAGAACTGGAACCACCGCAGCAAGGAATAACAGCAGCAGCAGCAGCAGGTACACGTAGTAACTGGTTCAAAATCATTTAAGCAATACACATACAAATGTAACCAGTTTCCCAGAAGATAGAAGCAACAGAAGTAGGAGAATAAGAAAAAAAAACGGCAATTGAACTACGTGGAAATTAAAACGAAACATGCAATTCTTAGTAATTGAAAACGAGAAGAAGAAAGAACTACAACAGCAGCAACACAAAAAGCACAGTAATGAACCAAGCACCAAGCAGAATGAGTGTGTGAGCGAGAGAGATATAGAGGAGTTTCCATTGAATAGAAGTGAATCAATCCGCATTAAATTACTTTCACAATTGGTCAAAAGATAAGCCTCGACGCTCTCAACTTCAACTCGGACGACTTGCACTTGAGAGTCGAATACCAAACTCACAGTGCTGCCCAATTTAACCGACCAACCGATGCGAGACTACTATGAATTATCTCTATGGCATAGCAGGACACGATCTGTGGCAAGATCGTAAGCTGCCATTTAAGAAGATTTCGTTATACAGCAAAAAGAACGAAATAAACCACCGCATGTACCACGCCTCATCAGTGTGGGCCGCCGCCACTGCCGCTGAAGCCTCTGCTGCTCCAGAATCAAAACGAAAAAGAGAATATAAAAAAAAAAAGCTCTTAAATTAAAATGTTGTACTGTGGGCGTGCCGCAGAAGCAGCACTACACTTCACTTCTCATCTCCCACAACTGCTGCCCACACTCACTGCTGTTGCTGCAACATTCTACATTCTACTCTTCATTCTACAACTACAACTACAGTCTACATTTTTTTTTTCCCAGCTTCATTACGAAATCTCTTGCAATTCGGCGGCCGTCACTTAAAAAGCTTTCAACCTTAGCCTCTGAGTGAGAGAGCGAGCGTGTTGAGGTTGTTGGGTGCCCTGACCTTGTTGTATGTAGTTGTAGTAGTATTGCGTGTTATCTGCGCCATGTTGTTGTTGCTGTCTCTTTCAATCTTTAGCATTTTAATTCATTCATTTATTTATTAGCTCGCTCGCTCGCTCATTCATTCATTGTCTTTGCCGAAATGCCTACAAAAATGGGCGTGCCATAATAATGTTAACTGACAACAAAAAAATAAAAGGCAACCAGTCGCCGCTGTCATAGCAGCAGCAGCAGCAGAAGTAGTAGTAGCAATAAAAATAAAAAAACAAAAGCAAGCGTATAATATTTAAAAGTTTTTATTTTATTTAACTTGGGGCAAATGCAGCAGTTGACTTACGTCACACGAAACAAAGGCCACAACACAACACAACGACGTAGCGCAGTCCGCGAACAACAGCGATAAGAATCGCGTGTGTCTGTCTGTGTGTCCGTGTATGTGTGCACAACACGTGTTGATGTCGCTCAAACTTTATGCATTTTTTATGAACATGCACACATTTTGTGTATGTTTTTTCCTTTTCTTCTCCATCTCTCTCTCTTTGCAACGCGTCTTGTCTTGTGTATTTTGTGTTGTTTGTTGCCTGTCTGCACGCCTTTGACTCTTTGAGTGCTTCATGGGCCACAAAGCAACCTGTAGCTAAAGCCAGCGACCAAGTCGAACCGCAACGAACCAGACTAGAGACCAGACCCGGCTTAGCCCGTTGCACAAGTTTTGCTATGCAGCAAACAGCAGCAGCGACGCCTCTTTAAGTACCGCGAGTGATTTAGTGCAATAGTTCCGTTAGAGACTCTGTTGCCTCTACCTTCTGCAGTTGCTGCTGATAAGCTGTAACTTGAAGAAAACTGCATCGACATTAGCGTTAGCGTTGTTGCAGCAACAGTGGTAACAGCATCAGCATCAGCATCTCGATCAACATCAACATCGGCATAGTCAACAACATTGGCTAAAATGCATAATTAATCTGACTAGAAGGCCACAACATGAGTGTCAGTTCTTAACTTGCATGCAGCATGTGGCACTTCAACTTCACGTTTCACACTCCACTCAAGGCACACTCACAAATCGAGTCTTTTTCTAACCGCATCTTTTTATATGTTGAGTTGAGTTTTTCCTTGGCATCCTCTAACAGCGCGGCGTACGACGATGCTTGAGTTGATTCGCTGCTTTCAGTTATTAACAGCTTTTGGCTAATTTTATGCAGACTCACCCCGCAAAAAAAAAAAATAAAGTTAAGGCAGTTGATGTTGAAAATTTTTTTTTATTTATTTTATTTTTTTCTGCTACTAATACGATCGCGTCTTGGCAGCACGACTTTTTCTAATGAATTTATATTTCTTTTGCCAACAAAGCTGCATTTCCGTCTAGCGTTGTTTAACTGTAGCTTACATTGTGCATGTGTGTGTGTGTTGCCCTTTCCTCGCCCTCCACACGGTGTATAGCTGCTGCTGTCAACGGTTTAAAGACACGTTTCAACGATTTTCAACATGTTGCATGATATGTTTGGTGCTGCTGCTTCTACAAGCTCTTAATTTATGCAAAATGTTCTCTTCAGGCGGTAGCTCAATTCTATGCTTTTACCCTCCCCACACTTCCCCCCCTCTTCATCAATTGACAATGAGAACTAGATTTTTCGTTTGTGCTCAGCGGAATAATAAAATCAATGCTGATGATGATGATGATACCCATGGCGATTATTGATGACGATATTGTCGATGATGCTGCCAATGTCTAGACTGACCGATGGCGATACTGAAGGATAATACTGATGCCTATATCGATGAAGATACTGAAGGATAAAACTGATGCCTATAAGGATAATACTGATGCCTATATCGATGATGATACTGAAGATTCTAATGCTTATACTGATAGCGACAGTAACACTGAATTGAATGGCGATAATGAAACTGAAGTTGAAGATAATGATGATGATTTTTCTGATGAAGGCAATGGTAATGGTAATACTAAAGGCGATAATAATAGTAATAGAGAACGCTATAATAATACTAATACTATTAATACAAAAAGGAATAGAGAACGCGATAATATTAATACTATTAATACAAAAAGGAATAGAGATACCGATATTGGATATTGATGCTGATACTAATCATGACAATTAGGATACGGAAACAGACACGGGCTATGAAAATGATGAAGTACGGAAACTGATAATTAATTATGATGACAATGCTGAAACTGATAAAGATTATAATGATGGTGATGGCGATGGCGATACAGATGGCCAAGCCGATAACGTTAAAATTGTTTAACTTAATAAAAATTATTATAATTTTCACAAAAAAAAAAAAGTTCCAATTTTCACAATTAACTTAAATTCCATTTAAAGTTTTTGGAACGAGAAGAAAATAAACAAAAATATTTAATTTTTCGAATAACTTCAATGAAAAACTAAGACAAAATAATTTGCAACAAAAATATATTATAATTCATTTCCAATTGAATAAATAAATCAATATAATTTTTCGAAATGATTCACAATCTCAAATAAAATAAACTATGTAGAAAATTACTGCCGGTAGCAGTGTTTATCAACATAAAAAGAAATAAAATTCGTCGTCTTTCAAAGAAATCAACGAGGAATCATGATAATATATATCATGGTAATATATAAAAAAAAAAAAAAAATGTAAATGAAAATAAATAATATTTGAAGTAAATATTATATAATTTATTTTAAATAGTTCAATAATTTGGACGATAAGAAATCTGATTATCTCCAAAAAAAAAAAAAATAAAATTATAATTGAAGAAGAAAATTCAATTCAAATTCAGAATCAGAATCAGAATCAAATGTAGAATCAGATTTTACAAAAAAAAAAAAAATAATTAACTTTAAGAACTTCAATAGTTAATAGAATTTTTCACGAGCATTGCAAGAGACCCATTCTTGATTTATATTTAAATTTAATTAAAATGACTACGAAACGTCGAAACATTGCTCTCAGAATTAGCAGAAATTTTGAATATATAAATGTTATACTGCAGCAAAAGCAATATAATAAGAAAAATAAAATAAATTCTTGTCATTTCCCCGAAAAATCAACGAAGCGTATAACATCATGATGATGACAATATGACCAATAACAATGAGAGTTATTAAGAACTGAGAACTGAACTCTCTATGCGCTGCTACAGGTGTCGTGTAAAACTGAACGTGGGAAAAGAAAGACGCAACACAGATAATTACTCCTTCAAAAAACAAAAATAAAGAAGAATTAACAAATAAAGAAAGAAATAAATGAAAAAGCAAACTCTAAAATTGCTTTAAAAAAAAACTTGCTCATCCTTGCACAGTAGAAAAATTCAACCCTGGATACGGCGCCGCAAAAGGCGAAAGCAGCTAACCATGAAACAAAATAAACGTTCGACGTGCAGCCAACTATGACCGAAAATAAAATAAAAAGTGCTGCAGCGGCATTTGGATGGTAAAAAAAAGGCAACAAGTGCAAGTGCAATCAGCCGCTGTTGCATTTAAATATGTTTGCTAGCGGAAGTGTTGCATATAATTAATTATGGCACATGAATCAATGTGGCACATATGTAGACGACGACGACTTGGCAGGCAGCAGGCAAGCAGACCAATGTTAAAAATAATATAGAACTAAACTTATTTTCAATACAAATTTTCTCACAAAATGCATGTAACGGCAAAATGTTAAATTGTGCATTCAGGCATAAAGAAGGATTAACTTTGAAACTTTGAATGTGAATGCACAACACATAGAAGAGACTTTGATATGCGCCGCATTTGATGCACACATACTGCATGCCGCAAATGAATTTCCTTGTTAACTGTAATATAACAAGCTGCAATCGTGTTGGGTCCCTCGGGAGACAGCACAAACATTTCAATTAACCAAAAGACAGAAGAATCTAAGACAGCTCAAACACACAAGATAAGAGCAGAGACAGCAGAGAGAACAGAGAGAGGAAGAGAGAATGAAATGAAGCAGCTGGACCTCAACCGACACGTCTGTCATTTAATCGTTGCCTGTCAAAACAAAGTTCTCCAGTTTTACTTTATATATAAGAAAACTTGCAGTAGGTAGAGTTTAGCAAGTCTATCTATTTCTCATTGTAAGTATCTTTACTTTGTTAAAATGCGCAATTAAGTCATCATACGCGTTGTTGCAAGTGTCTTTTGCCACAAAATGTGCATTGACCAACATCATCATATAGCGAAAACCAGGAAGCCAAACCTCCAACTCCAACAACTTCTAATAACGAGCGATAATGAGAACTAGCAAAAACCTCTAGTTAGTTAACCAGTTAAAACTTTAACTATTTGACTAACTGGTGGCAATAGTAAGTAGTATGCGCCTCGCCTTAACTTGGCCAACTCTATTTAATGACTAATGAAGCTTTTTGAAGCGCGCAACTTTTTACTAAACTCTAAATAGAAATTAGTGTAACAAGAATCTTGTTAGCGTTAACCAAATGCCGTTATACTTTTGACTTCAACTTCAACAACTATAACTTAAACCGCAATTGCAAATCTCTGCTTCAATATTATTTCTTTTGTCATGGGCAGTAGCACATATAGATGAAATGGAAATGACAATATTTAATAAATAAAAAAGAACTATCAAGGAAGATGAGGTTGAAGATATATTAATCTGAATTCGTATGAAAATGAAGTTCAGAGAATAATCAATCAGAATTTATCAACGAGTTCAGTAATCCTAAAATATTTGCCCAATAGAATAGAAGTTCCGTATGAGGACATTGAACATTCACATATAAATCAGAATTATGTCAGAATCAGGAACTTGTTTTTCTTAATTTTCAATTAAATGTAACCGCCAAATGAAAGGCTTGAATAATATTTTCAATCTTTTCCAATAAGACAGAGTTCCAAAAACAAAAAAAACAGGATTTAATTTGGAGGGGAATTATAATCTGCATGGAAACGCACATCGAAAACTCATAAATAAATCAGAATTAAAGGAAAATCTTCAAATTATTATCAAATACTAGAAGAAAATAAACTAAAAGAGTAAATGAAGCCACAGATATATAATCAATTTAATAAAAGCTTTTGATGTATAAAAAAAAAAAAAATCTTGTAATTGTTGTTTGTCTTTTTAATTATAAAAAGACCGTCATTAAAATAATTAATTTTCGTTTAATGCTTTAACTCAATTTTTAACTAAATAATGATTATAAATAACAAAAAAAAAAAAACCGCAAAACGATAAAGAATGATCACTGCTTGGAAACCGGTTTCATCTTTTATTTTTCTTATACAAATTGTCGCTCCAAACTTTATACACAGATACACTCCAAAGCATACGCAATCAATTTAAGAGTCAATTTTTTTTATATACACAATGCTGTTCAAATCCTAATTCAAAGAACAAAAAGAAAGAAAAAAATGTATAGCAAAACTAAAAACTGCGTTACGCCTATGAGGGGGTGTTCACTTTATATGTCTACCAGATAATCAACTGCTCATCTAACAGACACACACACACACACACAAACAGTAAATTAATTTCATCTTCAACTATACACAGTACCATTTCCCCAATACCAATACAAACTCTTTGCGGCCTTTGCCATTTCAATTAAAATGCCATATATCATTCCAATGGATCGTATGTAACTCCCTATGCTTCAGTTAGTGCGCACATCGAATGTAATTAAAATCAAATGCTTTGACTGCCCCCAGATTTGATTTTTTTCTTTTCGCTTTTAAATCCAAGCAAATCGTAAAATGATAAGCTGCTGATGCCGCCGCTGCCGCCACCGCTCGAATAACAGCGAAAGCGCACTTGGAGACTCGAGACTCCAGACAGAATTTCAACGACCACCCGGGATAGCTGACTGGATGGCGGCCTCTTAAAGTAATTTTAACCACACAGTTCCATTAAACAGGCAAAAGGCAACGTCGTTCTTCTCTGTCTGAAACCTGAACCCCGACTACTTTTATATTTATTTTATTCACAATTCAAAAATCTATCGCAAATTTTAACTTGCTGAAATGAAATCGCTACAGCAAATTTTGCGTTTGATTTTATTTAATATTATAAAACTACAAATAGAAGTTTAATTGGAATTCAGTTTTAATTAGAGTGCCGAGTGTTATTAAATTTATGGAAGTAAAAAATGGAAAACTAGCAAAAACGCGATTCAGAACCTCTGTCAATAAAACCTATTTCCAACTGCTAATAATAGAAGTTTACTTTTCATTTTTTGGGATAGTTGCGGATTCTTTGGATAATACGAGAAGAAACGTAAACATTTGATTAAAATTAAAGACGATAATGGGAATGATACTAATAATGTTATCAACTATTCCACAACTAGAAGAAAGACTATGTCTCGTAGATCTAAAATCTTCAAGTTTTCAACTAACCGAATTACACTAAATATACACTAAATATATAAAAGTCCAAAATGCGTTGAAATTAAGGACGAAAGTGTTAATTAACACTTTAAAAGAAAAAATCAAAAAGAAAAATACATATTTATATATTAAAATATAAATACGTTTATCAGGAACTGTTGTTTACAAGTTTTTACTAAGTACTTAGTCAGCTGTGTGCTTAAACAATTTGGGAATTTCAAGTGCTTAAATATGAAAATAGATTTCATCTCATATTTTGTAGCCTACACAAAGGAGATGAGTAAGAAGAAGAAGAAGAAGGAGTAGAAGAAGAAGAGATTTATAAAATGTATGTGTGTTATTATAATTGCAGCAAAATGAAAGGAAATATGACATTGATATTTTACTGCCTATCATCAAATAAATGAATATCAAGAAAAAAAAAAAAACAAAAGAAATTATAATAATAAATAATTTGAAAAGACGCAGATACATACATGGAAATAAACATAGTTACTGTATGTGTGTGTGTGTGTGAGTGTGTGAAACTGTTGCTTTAGCCACATTTGTTGGAGGCAATTGTTGATGCTTTTACGAGCATTTAGAAGTCCGACAAGCAACCATATAAAGCTATTAAACAGCCATTAAACTAAACCCATAAAATACTCTCTATATATGTATGTTCATACATACATACATACATATGTTTTTGTGTCGAATCCGAAATGGAATGGACTGACGCTTGTTGAGTTTTGTCATTAATTCCATTTAGTTGCTTGTATTCCCACAGGTTTTAGGGTCCACAACGAATTGGAATGTAAAGCGCGTCAAACGCATTTCAAATTTTCATTTCAGTTTTCTGTTTTCTGTGTTTTTTTTTTTTTTGCCGCTCCAATTAAGTGAGCACCCCGCGCCCCCAACCCGCGGCCCACACCTTGCTTCCCTCTCACCCATTAAAGCACAATTAGTTGGCTTATCTCTGTGGCTGCTGTGTGTTTCGAAGGTTTTTGGGCCTGGTCCAAAAGAGTTATTTACAGATAAGGAATAAAAGAGACAGAGAGAAAGAGAGAGAGAGGAGTGGTGTGGAGTAGGGGGCGATTTCTAAGTGGCACTAAAAAGTTCAAACTCACGTTTTGGCAGCTTGTTGCTGTTGCTGTTGCTGCTGCTGCTGCGGCGCCTTTGAATGTATATCAAACTTGGCCAATTGTTCTTCAATATCGCTTAATTGTATATCATCAGCAATGGCCACATTCAGGTAACAGCCGCTATCCAATAATCCTGATGCTGTCTTTCCTAATTCTTTTCCAGATTCTATGCTCTGCCGTCTTAGCAATTGTTCCGTATCCGCATTATGCAGCCAAACGGCGCTACGATTTCGGCAAACATTTAAATTACGCAATTCATTCAATGGCAACAATTGTGGCGCCACTGTATGAATTGTGAGTCGCCTCTCCTGTTGTTGTTGCTTTTGTTGTTGTTGTTTTTGCTGAAGTCGTTGTTGCTGCTGCTGTTGCATACGCAATAACTGTGTAGGACTTAGACTACCAGTAAGCATTGCCACTTCGACATCATCATCTGTTTCACCATTGCACGATATACCCGATGAATGAAAATGTTCATCCTGCAGGCTACCAAGTTTCTCTGCCGGACTATGACTGGACAAATCGCTGCTGATAAGACTCGATTGCTGTGAATGCAATGCCAATGCTAGACTCAACGTCGGTTGCTCCACCGATGTCTGTGCCGGCAGCTCCAATGCTATATCATAGGGCGCCAGTGTCAATTGCTTTGCCTTTGTCTTGGTCTTCACTGCCGCCTTAACCATAGCTGCACGTGGAGCTGTGCTAGCAATGGGCTGTGTGCGATTCTTTGAACAATTTGCTTTGATTTTACGTGGCGTCAATTTGGTTACTGTCGATTGTCGAGACTGATGCGCACTGCGTTGCGGTTGCTTGGCAGCGACTGTCACTAGCGGAACAGTTGATGCTGCGGCAGGAACAGTTGCCGCTGACGTTGAATCCTTACGTTCTCCAGAGGCAGATCGACGACGACTACGTCGTATGCTGGGCATATTACGTGGAAACAATTTTCCAGCATCCGGATGCGAGACACTGTCACAGCTTACACTATTGCTAGAACTGGCGCTGCTAGCAGTGCTACTGCTACTATTGCTGCTGCTGCTACTTGTGTCAGTGATGGCCAGCACTGAGGGGCATTCACTGTGCACGATAATTTCGCGATAGTTTTTCGAGGCATCGTTTTGCGTTTGTGGAAGACAGATTTTCCACCAACGTTTCTTTGATAGCAACTTGGACATATTGGCCAGAAATGGAACTGTTACTGTTGCAATTGCTCCTGCCAATTAGCTCATGGCACACACCCCTTTTGTGGGCAGTGGCTAGACACAAACGCGCAAGCGCGTCAATCACAAATCGTCAATCAATTGACACATTAACGATAGACACTGTAATTCCACTTGCTGACAGCAATTGCTGTCAGCAGCAATTAACGGACAATCCGTTTGTTCTAATTACGTGCACAAAATCAATGAGAAATCAGTTCCCTTACCGACTATGGACATTAAACGAACGAGAAACTCGCGCGATTTGAAAAATGCGGAGCGAGAAAATAAACCGAACCGTTCGCTTTCAAGTTCCGCCAACAACTGAAGCAAACACTGTGCTCGCATAGAAAGTTTACAAGTCTGAGAGCAAACGAAATATCATCAACAACAACAAAAGCTGCATTAAACCTTGTGAGTGAGTAAGAGAGAGCGCAAGTGTAAGGTAAAGAGCAATACAAGTAATCGAGCCAGACAGGTTGGTGCAGGTCAAATTCAACACAAATGATGATCACCGGTACAAACTCACCACTCACCAGCGCACTCAAGCAAAGACTCTCACACTCTCGTTCTCTCTATCTCACTCACACACTTTTGATCAAGTGTAGGCAAGTAGAGAACAGGTGCCGGTTGCCGGTGTTGACGTTGAGTACATTTGAGTTGAGTGGGGGTTGAGTTATTGAGATGATGAGTTCTTTTTTTTTTTTTTATTTCTCAGTATTTCTTTTATAATTTTTTGAGTAGATTTCTAGTTTCTGGTCGCATTCTGTGCACTTATTAACAAGTTATTGGTGTGAGCTGTGAGCTGTAAGCTGTGTGAGCTGTTGGTTCTGAGCTGTTAGTGGCAGGCAGCAGCGCTACTGGTTACCTGATTGGCTGCAGGCTATTTGACACATTTCAAGCACTTTAGTGGACTGACCCATTTTATCAGCCGTACAGCTGCAGCAGGATTGAAGCGGAACTGAACTATGTAGTCAAAGACTGCTGCATTAACCAGCAGAATTCTTGTTGAGTTAAGTTGATTTTGAGTTGAGTTCAGTTGGAACTAATGCCAATGGGCGTTTTGTTGGCACATTAGCAAAGTCATAGTCGATTATAATCATTACATTGTTGCTGAGCCGGAAGGGTAACGAGGAAACTCACATGAAAGACTATGACTATGAAGGGGAAAGAAAAATAAAAAATAAAATAAAAAATAAAATAAAAAAAAAACTTTTTATACTAAGTCTCTGCTTCTGCGATGTAATAGTGAAACTGCCTAATATTTTCCCACTTTCTAAATTTAACATGTTAACGTGATATAAGCATAAGTTTATTTTTCAATATATAGTTTTTTTTTTTTTTTATAGCGCGAAGAGTTTAATTTTTAATTATCAAAAAAATAACATAAAACTTACTTTTAAAACTTTCCGTATAGCGGTTCCATTTTATTGCCCAGCACTGTAAACGATTCACAAATTTGTTGGCCAAACTGTAATGAGAGTAAAATGACCAAAAAATAAAGTAAATAAATTAGAGTGTTTTGTTAGCAAGTTAAATATTTGTCAAGAGACGTACGGAAAATTATCTGAAAATGTACAACTAATTGTGGAAAACATGCAACAACAGCAACAGTAGAAACAGTAGCAATAAAACACACACAAAAGTAAAACAAATTGAAAGAGAGTGCGAAAGTATTTTAATTACCAAAATTGCAATGTCAAATGAAACATCATGCTGCTAACACCGCCATCACACCACGCCTTACCTCACGCCCACAGCCAACGCAAAAGTGCGTCAAAACTTTATTTGACAGTTCCAACTGAACAATTCATGAAGTCAAATAAAAGCACAAAACGAAACAATTTTGATTAAAACTGCGACATGCTGTTGGAACAGTTGGAAATGTCAGCCAAATGTAGTTGGCAGTTGGCAGTTGGCAGCTGGCAGCTTGTGGGTGGGGCAAGTGGAGGTGTTATCCTCTACGTGCAGATTCTCTGACAATTGCCATTTTGCTAAGTACATTTCGTTGGTGTGGGCAACAGGTAAACAGTCAACATCAAAAAAATAAAATAAAAAAAAACGAAAAGAAAAAACAAAAAAAAAATAAAAGTCGTAGGACACTGTAACAACGACAAACGACAAGCGACAAGCGACAATGCGACACTGTGAATGTCCCCCGCGACGCCACTGTAAAGGTCGTAAAAGTTGAGATTTTAACGTGCTCGCTGTACTCTCGTCGTACACGTGTTCACTCTGCACACTACGCATTGACTGAGAGTGTGAGTGTGAAAAACGAATGCGAATGCGACTGCGACTGTCAGTTAGAGTAGGGGGAGGGGGTGGAGAGTTAGAGCAGCAACAGCAACAGCAAAAGCAACAGAAATAGCGAGAGTGAGAGTGAGAGTTACAGTTAGAGTGAGATTGTAAGGTGTCAGGCGTCAGGAGTCAGTGTCAGAGTCGCGGCACTTGGGCGCAGCTGACGCCAGTCAAAACTGCGCTGCAAGCGCTATCGCTGCCAAGATGGCGTCATAAAGCACTAAAAAGTATTAAAACAATTTACACTTTGTAAAAGCAGCAACAACAACAACAACAAAATAATGTAAAAATGTAACAACTACTGGCAACAACTGTTGTTGTGTGGCTTGTTCTTGCCTGCACGTGTCCAGGCCTAGGATGTACGTGAGAAAGAGAAAGAAAAATAGAAATAGAGCAGAAGAGAAGTTGAAGGTGGAGAAGGAAGAATATGTACATCTGTGTGTAGCTACTTTTGAGACTGTAGTTACTTGTGCCGCCTGGCACTTGATGTGTTATTAACTTTTTCATCTGACGCCTGCCTGCTGCGTCTGTGACTGTCATAATCATAACGGTGCTTGCAGTGCTCTCAGTGCGAGAGACAGGAGCGAAATACATACAACGATATAACGATATGAAGCAAGCGTTGGGCGTTGACAATCGCGTTACCGTAATTCTTTTCGCTAAATTCAAATAGCATTTGGCGCTTATTTGCATAAACAAGCTGAAAGTCGTAAAGTGAAAAATTGCATAAAATATAATAAGAATGGGGTATTGAAGTGCAAAAGTGAGCCAAAGAAGTGGGGAATGTACAAAAAAGAAGCGAAACAAAATGAAAGCAAAAAAAAATATTACGCTGCAATTGTTTAAAGTCACAAAGCGACGTCGCACAGTGGATATTATTCAATTTCTTATGTAAATTTATGGAAGCAAAAAAAAAATAAAATAAATAAATAAATCTCTAAAAAATAAATTTAAATTTATAAATTCTAATTATAGTATGTAAAATCTAACACATAATAATAATAATATATAAAATAAAATAAAATATAATAATAATAATATAAATAAATATTTAATAAATAATAGAAAATTTGCAATTGTTGTCTGCGCTTCAATTGTAATCCACAGTGCATCCGTCATATTCATACTTCCTTGGATTTCAGTGATTATACCGTTATATCCGCTCAGAAGCTAACGTTCCGTTCCCGTTTCATATGAATGGTTACGTAACATGCGTATTCTCCGCCCGCAGCGTTAATCCCTAAAACCTAAACCCCAGCATTGCACAGTGACTTCCTCTTAAGACAATAAGCAGCGAGCGTAAATTCTAGAGATATGGCAAATAGCAGCGGGAGCCGAAACAATCGCATCGCATCGCAACTCCAACTCAGCACAGCACAGCTTACCGTCAAAGCATCTGTCGTCAGCTCCTGGCGTTTTGCTGCGTAGGCGGCGTCAAATGTTGCCCTAATGATGACGTCGACTGACGACGCTTGAAAATTGTTGCTGCTGTGAATGTGGCTGTGGTTGTGGCTGCTGGGGAAATGTGTTGCAAAAGTCTCAAGTGCTCTGCTGCTCGGGATGCCTGCTGCTGCTGCTGCTGCTGTTGCTGTTGCTGTTGTTGTTGCTTCTGCTGAGGAGGAGTTTAAGTCCCGTTATATTTATGAAAAATATATTTTTTTAACATGAAATGCGATGACAAAACAAGCAGGCGCAAGCAATCATTGCGTTGATTTGCAAAATGGCGCTGATGACAGTCGAGTTGAGAAAAACGTATTTTTTATTTTTTTTTTTTTTTTGGAGCAGGAGCGGAGGGTTAGAAAGGGGGCGTCACTGCGTGGGTCTTACTGATTTTTAATTAAAAAAGCAACAAGATGCGGCACAAAGCAAAAAAAAAAAATAAAGCGAAGAAAAAAACACAAAAAAAAAAGAATTATATATATATAAACAGAAATGATGAGAAGGGAAGACAGAAGAAAAAGAAGATGAAGAGTAAACGGTAAAGAAGAGCAGAGAAAACAGAAAACTCAAAGTGCGCGTCACAAGGTTTCCTTTTGTTAATCGACTTGATTGTAAATATTTTCTTGCAACCAGTCAACCAACCCCCCAGCTCCTCCCCACCAAAAACCACGAAGCCCGCCCTGTTACGCCTTGGCCCGCTTCATTTTTGTTGTGTTTGCTTGTCATGGTACAGCGGCGGCTGTTGCTGCGCTTCTAACGGCACATTCACCCAGCTCCAGCTACAGCTAAAGCTACAGTTACAGCCCCAGTGACAGTGCCACAAGCAGGCGAAAAGTCCCCCTTTTGTATTGTAGTGTAGTACTGTTCAGTACTGTTTCATGCCATGCCATGCCATTCCAATCCGCAATCCGCACCTGTCCCTTGCCAGCATCCGCCCCTCACGAGTGTGTCGCAACATTTGCCTTTGTTATTTATGGCAGCATTGTTCCTACTGCTCGTCTTGTTGTTCTTGTTGTTGTTGCTGGTATTGTTGTTGTCAATGTTGCTATTTGGAAGTTTGTATTGTTCTTGTTGTTGTTGTTGTCGTCCCTGCTGATGCGTTGCGCGTTTTTTCACGCGTCAATCGACGACTGTTATAGCCCTATGGATGTTAAGAAGCAGGAGGCGGGACAAGTTTGTTTTTGTCATTGCGTTTTTAATTTTGACTTTGACACAAGAGCAGCAACAATAATGCAGCATGTCTGTCAGCAACAGCAGCAAAATTTTTTTTTTTCTTTTTTTTTTTGGCAACAAGTTACAGTTAAACATGCAAATTGTAACGAGCGATAAAGAAAGTTGAAGAATTAGAAGAAGAAACTGAATTCAAAGTGAGAAAAATTATTTGAAATTCTTTGAATAAGTCAAAGAAAATTGAAAGAAAAATTGCAATTTCTATAAAAATATATGTAACTATACTTAAGCTCTATTAACTATTCAACTACAACTATAGTAGTCGACTAGAAGATACTCAGTACAACGTTACAGGCTGGCTAGCTTTTATAATATTCCTTTTTTTTTTTAAATTATAATTCCATATATAATTTGTTTATAATTATCATATTAGTTATACCGGAAGACTAGCAAAATTTTAAATATAAATTTAAAAATTTTTAAATATAAATATAGAATATATATATTTATAGTCATATATAACTCTCTCTATATACATATATCTCATACGAATATTGTATTATAATTGCATAAAATTATATGCATGGATAAACAAATATCTTGTGTAATATAATTTCAAAATGTTACTCATTATGTTCAGTAACAATATTCTAGCCGAAAGTTACAGAGATAATTTTGCCTGTTGTATCAAATTGAAGCTAAATATGATAAAAATTCTTTTACTATTCGTAACAATTGTAAATTTTAGCAGCGGAGTGCGTCTTAAAATTACAGGACTTGATTGTGTTAGCATCGATCGTTCGTTTTGTGCCTTTGAAAATTGTACTATAAAACCGATAAGTCGTGATGTTAAAGAAGTTAATACAGTTGTTAAATTATATAAATTGCCAGTTAATAATATAACGGTGAGTTTCCGATTTAGACATCTAGAAATTTATATAAAATAATTTAAATTGTTTAATTTCAGATACGTGGAGAATTAGTTCGTCGCAATAATCATAAAAATATTTTATACCATTTTACAATTGATGCCTGTCAGTTTTTAGAAAGTAAGCGTCGTAATCCCATTGCTCATGCACTATATAAAATCTTTCGTTTTGAGGAATATACAAATATGAATCATGCCTGTCCCTATGATGTAAGTATTATTCATTACATTCAATAAAGAATCTAAAAAAAAAAAATTGATATTATTCTTCTTTAAGCACGATGTGATTTTCGATCACTTACGCATTGATAATGCCATTAATTTTTATCTACCGATCGCCAATGGACATTATCGCATGAAATCATTTTGGTTGGCATACAATGTGCTGCGTGCAACTTTAAATACAAATTTTGAAATTTACGATTGAAAACAAGAAATTATAAAATACATGCTATTATTTTTGTATAATTTGTTTTTATTTTTCATTGATATCATAACATCATGTCACTGCTCACTGAGTACCGATCATAAAAAATTGTTAAACTATTTTATAATTATAGATTTTTTTTATCATAATGTAGCATCAAATATATTTTCGTTATACGTAGCTGAAATTTTGCATGAATTATATTTAAATTTTAGTTGAACTTGATCAAAAATAACTAGTTGTACGAATTTTAGTCGTATGGCAATAGTTGAAACGTGTAGTCAAAATTTCTCAGTGAAATGATTTTATATTTACGGATATTTAATATTTGTATATTAATATTCATTATCAATTTGCTTGTCATATCATGTCGTGGCAAACAAATACGATTTACAGCTTTCGAATGTCGGGCAATAGATCCAACATTTTGTCACATTGATTTGTGTACGATGAAACCGGTTAATCGTCGAGTCAAGGAGATATCCGCAATAATTCGTTTGCTGAAAACGCCTGTGACAAATTTCACGGTACTTTAAATATTTTACATTATATAGAGTTGAAACTATATATATTTTCTATGTTCTACAGATACGTGGTGAGATACGACATCGGGGTTATCTTAATCAACAGACTCTATATACTTTCAATGTCGATGGCTGTCAATTCTTGGAAAGTAAACGTAATCTTGTGGCCAATGCTTTATATAATTTTCTGCGATTGGATATCTATACCAATTTTAATCATTCATGTCCCTACGATGTAAGTTATATAGTAATATAACTGATATTTACATTGATCTTATTAATTTTGCAGCATAATATCATTTTGGATCATTTACGTATCGATGAAAATATGCAATTTCAGCTGCCTATTGGTCTAGGAGATTATTCGATAAAAACTTATTGGTTGGCCTATAATGTATTACGATCTACGGTTTTCATGAATGTAGCAATTACTGATTAAGAATTTTATTTCTTGAATTATTTTTGTGCTAAATTATATTATTTGAAAATTGACAATCTTCAAAAAATTTTTTATTTATTATCTTAGAAATGGGAAGAAAAATTTTGCTCTGGAAAATAATAAGGAAATAATAGAAAAAAAATTGGTTATAGTTTAATCATATTTCCCTAAGCTGAATGAGTTGAGTTCGACGACTATTTTGTATTTTTATCATAGAAAATTTACATGTAATTTATGATTTAATTTTTAAATATTTAAATTTAAAAATCATAAATGGGAATAAATCGTTTTTTTAGTTTTATTTTGTTGATTTATGTTAATATATTTTTAATTTCCATTCTTGTTTTTTTTACATGTTTAATGAAAAGTTGAAAAGCGTAAATGGAATTGTAAATCATTATTTAATAGCATAAAATATGTTTACTGATCAAGTTAAATGTAGCAGAAATTTCGAATTTTAAATAAATTATCTTAAAAATGTACTATGGGCAAAATGTAAATATTTATAGACAAATTGAAAACTTGAAAAATTTAAATTTATAAATTTAAAATAACTAAATTTTTTTGTAATTATATTATTTTTTTTTTAAATTAAAATTTAGTTAAATTTGAAATATTTGTACCACAGACTTTAAAGGTTTTTTTTTTTTCTTGTCTGCTTAACAAGCAGACAATGAATATCTGTTTGTCGTGTGACCATGACTAGCAATGAATATTCATTTACTCATTTTGCTCATTTACTCATTTGTCAGCAACTTGTTGACAGCTTGTTAAAGCATTTTGTATTTTATTTTTATGGCTGCTGCCACAAGTGAAAGCCGCAAGGCAAGGCAAGGCAACGCAAGGCAAAGCATAAAGCAAAATAATAGGCGAATGTTGTTGCTGCTGTTGTTGCTGCTGCTGTGTACATAATTAAATGATGTGTTGCATGCCCCCAATTTTGCAAAATTTGCATTTGCCTGGTTCAATAAACAGTTAAATAGGCAACATAACCTCAATTAGTTAATGTTGACAGCAAACAAAATAAAATCAAAAGCAAACACAAACACAAACATATAAAGGACAATGCCACAAAATACTGCAAAAATGATGGGAAGGCGCAACAGCAGCAGCAACAGCAGCCACTAAGCTTATAGACTTCTCATGGACACTTTGTCATTTAAGTCAGGTTTTGCTTTTACGAGTATCAAGAATTATGAATATTGAATGTAGCGAGTGGTGTGAGTGTTTGAGTGTATGAGTGTTTTGAGTGTATGAGTGTTTGTCTGTGTTAGGGAATGTGTCTAGGCTAATAAATGTCAGCCACAGTTTGAGTTCTTACTGTGTAAATAATTAAATTCTTAATTATCTCAAACCCAACACACACAAAGAAAGAGAAAGAGAGAGAGAGAGAGAGAGTCGTAAACTCTTGTAAAACTTGGCCTGAAGGGCGCCACATGATTAGCCATATTAAACTTAATTTGCAGTTTTCTCTGCTGCTGCTGCTGCTACTGCTGCTTCTGCTACCACGAAAAATCTCATTTAATTAAGTTTAATAATTCATATGTCGAAAATTTTCTCACATATGTGCAGCACAAAAGTTTTGTTACAATTTTTTTTGAGCTGTTTTCTTTAAAGTAGAAATAATGTTATGTCAAAGACAGACAGAGAGAGCGAGTGTGTGTGTGAGAGAGAGAGAGCGAATGAATTTGTGTTTGTGTTAATGAGCGAATTAGTATTCATTATTAGGTGTCGCCGCAGGATGATAAGCTCGTGCTTCACTCACGCTTCATGCTCACTTTTAAGGCTTAGAGCGCTGTGTGCTATATGACTTTCAACTGCATTTACATAATTTCCTGCTTTATCTATGCTAGCGCTGTGGGCGTGACAGGCGTGTCATAATAACAGCGAGTATTTAACTTCTCTTCTGCTCCTCTTCACACTTCGCACTCGGCAAAGCACAGTGCACAAATTAAAATAAATGTGCGCACAACTTATCGTAGAACATTGTCATTTTAATGGTTTAACTTGTTAGTTTCGTAAGTGTTAATGATACATGTGCAAATAGCGTGTTGCAATTGCCATGGGGCATACAACACAACTAACATTAATGTAAACTATTTCAATGTATTACAAAAATTCTCTTGAATTGCTCAAAATTTATTAATTCTGGGTAAACTTTTTGTCACAGTTAAGTTTTTGGAAATTGGAAGCCGAACAAAAAAAAGAAATAAAATTAAGTATTCATATCACATGACAAACAAATTTCTGACTCATTACCAAGTCAACGAAATGCTCATGCCACATGCAGCAATTAGTCGCCATTGAACCTTGGATAAGTTTTTTTTCTTTTTGTCACACTTCGATTAGCACTTGGCGAAAAGTTAGTGAATGCTGCCTTCAATTTGAAGTTGAAGTTCATTACGCTTACCTTTGCTTCCGGCACACTTCAAGCGACGGGCTCTTGACTTCTAATCCAATTAGAAAATTTACTACCAGCACGTAGCACTAGTTATTGTTGTCGTTGTTGTTGTTGTTGTCTCTTGGACTTGGCTCGTTAAGCAATTAAAGCAACAAAATTTCAAGCAAATTACAAGACAAAATTTTACCGTCTGTTGTCTATTTGTCTAATGTCTTCTCACACTCTGTATATGTATGTATGTATGTAAAATTCAATTTGTTAACATTTCAATTTTCACCTTCGTTATTCAATTATGCATAAATGCAGACACACGCGCAATCTCACACTTCAAATTCGATGTTATAAAATTACCACGCGCAATGATAATGATATGCGATGCCTTTATATAATTTTATACAAAATTTTCCTACTACGACTTCAATATTAACGTCAAAGCGTCAACATCAACTTCAACGTCCAATTTCAACTTCAACTTTTAACCCTTTTTTTATTCTTTGTTGTTGTTGCTAAAGTTACTGAACTTGAAAAATCAGCATAAAGGCAAATTTCAAAATATGCATCGAAGCGGAAATTTGTCGCGTCCTGTTGCAAATGTGCAAACAATTTGATTGAAGCAGAAGCTTCGTAGCACGTAGCACGCGAACTTAATAAATGCGAGAAAGTTAAAACGCTTGACGTTAATATTAACGGGAAACGTCTTATTCAGATCCGGATCCGCTTGCACGTTGTGTTGTGCCGCGTATGCAAACCGCAACTGATTGCCAGAAACTGAAGTCTAACGGCAAAGGACACGCTGTCTGGCAATACGAACTTGCCTGGAGACGTCAAGTCTGCCATCGAACAAGTGTCTGTCTTGTGTGTTTTCATGTCTGTATGTGTGTGTCTCAATCGTATATAGTGTGGGAGTTGTCGGCTTATTGTTTTGGTTTGGCACGCAACCCGGCATCGAACTATGTTGCATACGCACAGGCGCAATATGAAATTTACTCTTTGCAGCTGTTGCAAGTGCCACATTAAGAGAAACTTGTACTGTTGCTTTTCTCTTTTCTCTTTTCTATTTTGATTTCAATTATTTTATATTGACGAATTGAAATAATTTGTTTAATTGATTTTTGATTTCTTAGAAACAATTTTATGGGAAATATTTTTTATTTAAAATTTGTTTAATAATTTATAAAATTTTTAATGTTTATATTTATTGTAATAATGAACAAAATAATTCCAAAAATAAATAGAAACAAAATAAAAAACTTTGATATTTATATAATAATATATAAATAGCATCTAATATTTTAATAAATTTTATAAAACATTTTTATAATAAAAATTAGATTAATACAAAATTAATAATTTTCATTAAAATAAAAAAAAAATGTTCCAAATATTTTTTTGGATTATTTTAAATTTTATTAAAATAAACACATACTGTATTTTATATTTTTCTAATATTTTTCAAATAAAAAATATTTTTTATAATTTCTATTTTGAATATTCTAAATATTTTATAAATTTTATGCTTTATTCTATAAAAATTAGAAAATATTTCAAAATATTTTCATAGGATTTTTTAATTTTTTATATTATTCTCATATTTAATTAATTATTTCTCTAGTAGAAATTAATGAAATTAAATTTGTAAAAAAACGAATTTAATTTATTTTTCAACATTAAAGTATTTATAAATTTAATTTGTCTTTTCGCTGGCAAAAGCAATAAAGCTTTTCATAGGATGCTTTTATAGAATGCTTACTTGGAACTTGAGACTGTCGTCAATTATAGTCTTGATATATTTTAATCAATGGAATCCATCAGTTTGCTGACACAGCGCGCATTTGAAAGTTAGCTCAATAAAAGTTAATGAATGTAAATGCATGAAAATTAAAATCAATCAGTTTTAGTGTTAGTTAAACCCTGGCAATAATGCAGCCACTTAAGCTATCAGCCAGTATAGCAAAAGGCAAAAGGAACCACAGAGACGACAGCTATAGCAACAACAATAAGAACTACCAGTACTATATATATGTATATATATGTATAAGTACGTAGCATGGGCAGCCAAGTTGAAGGACAACATTTATGCCACCCTTGAGATTTGGCATTTACGAGAGGCGTCAGAGTTGCCATAGTCGTTGTCGTCCTTGCGGCTACCCCCAAACCCGGAAAGGCAATGATGATGACGATGATGGGGACTCAGCTCATTGGTGTGAGCAAGTGCCTGAGAATGGGGTCGCCTTGTGGCTAGCATCGTTTCGCGGTGACTGGACAGAGTGAAAGAAGGACAATCAGAAAGACAGACAGACAAATGGAGAGGGATAGCAATAGTAAGTTAGATAGAGATAGAGAGTTGGAGAAAAAAAAAAGAAAAAAAAAAGAAAAAAAACTTGAGCTGTGTCGTGTGCCGCAAGAAGTTTTTGCTTAAAGTTATTTGCAATTCTTATAAATGTGCATGCGTTACGCACCGTTGGCCAATTTGGATGCCAAGCAATTGGAAAGAGAAAATATAAGAGGGAGAGAGAGAGTGAGAGCAATGAATAAAATGTGAGCATACTTAGTGACATTGGCTGTTGATGAGAAGGTGAAATATCAGCAACCCTAAGGCAGTCAATTCAAGGTGCATTTACCCCACATGATTTGAATGCTTTATATATATATATAATTCTCAGTCTCAGTCTTCGTCTTCGTCTCTGATTCTTTTCTTTCAGTACTCACTGTAACTTGCTGAGGGTGAGCTTGACTCTGTGTGGGGTTGATTTTTTTTTTTTTTGTTGCTTTCCATTTTTCAAATCGAAATTGAAATTACTTGGACATTTTGAGGATTTTTATTATGGCTAACATAGCTATGAAAAATGTCAATAACGTTTTGCATTGCTTTTTAGCCTGCTGTGCTATGCTATGCTATGCGAAATTTCGCTCATCGCTGAAAATTAATGTGTGAAAAACTCATACAGTGCAAATGGTAAAATGTTGTTGTTTTTCTTGGACTGTTGTTTGTCATAAAATTCGTGTACTATTAAACAGTAATAAAGTCTGTCAATTCCAAGTCCAACTCCAACTCCAAGTCTAAGTCCTGCCTGTAGTTGTATCCCTAGAAGCAACAATGAAAGCACAGTAGTCAACACTTTGTTCGCATGTGTCAGTCGCAATTTTACGATCGAAATACTTTTGGCAAAAGTTTTTACGTTCGCATCGGCAACAAGCGGAAATGGCATTTTTACTGGCCATCTAAACAGTTCCAACTCCAACTCTAACTCTAGCATCAAGCTATATAGCTCTAAATGCCGCACAGATTGTGTCCAGCATCCAGCTGTGCGATAGTCAAAGGTTTGCCATGAGGATAGCGGAGGGATTTCTCATTCTCATTCTCATGCGAATGTTCTACTGATGGGAAAATTGAAAACTATGAACGAGTGGCAAAACAGCAAAAAGGGAAAACTTTTGTGTGTTTCTTATGTATTCTGAGGGAGGGAGAAAGAGAAGAGTAAAAAGGGGGGGATGTAAGCATTGGCAGGGAAGTGTTTTTAGCCAAGTGGACAGCATTTTCTGCTGCAATGGCACAAAAATTGATTTGTTGTCGATTTCAGTTCAGAATATTGCCTTCACTTGCCATACGCGCGTCCTTCTTTTCCTCGAATAGACATTCAACTTGAGCTTCGGTTTTCAATCTAATTTATGGCATTGCAAGTGCAAGTAAACATGTGCGACAAACGACCTTATGAAACTGAAGCCCCCCACAAGTCTTGACATCAAGTCCAAACTTTTCTTTTTTGACTGTTAAATAAAAATACTTTTTTCTTCTTTTTCACTCTCTCTCTCTCATTCGTATATATAAATATTATTTTTTTTTTCTTTTGTTTTTTGTTTTTTTTTTGGTTACTTTATTGGAATTTGAGTTGACACACGTTTGGAGAGCCTGAACATTTTGCAGCTGGACAGGATGCCCTTGTCATCAGCAGCAGTGCAAAATCATTTGTCTTTAGAGTCGTAGTCGCTGTTGCTGTACGTGTTGAGTGTCTTTCGCAGCGTTGAATACTGTGAACTGTGCATATCGCTGAGATTGAGATTGCAGATCAAGGCACAAAGTGATCGATTGGACAAGTAAAATCACAATCGCAAGCGTTGAACAGTAGGAGACTTAGCCTCCCTCTTCTTCTGTTGCAGTAGCAGCAGCAGCAGCAGCAGCAGCTGTCAGCACAGCGCTTCCAGTTAATACTCTAGAGATGTGATTCACCTTGGCTGCGTTGCGTTGCTCTGCTTTACTCTGTGATGTTGCTTCTCTTTATTTATTTTTTTTTTTGCCAACTCATTAAAGTTCCAGGCATATGCAAGATTTTGTGGCATAGCATTCTTTGTGGCATGTTGCGCTTCCTTTAGCATAGTCAGCGGTATGCACAATACATTCTATTCCAATGTTCTCTTCATTCCTCTCTCTCTCTCTCTCTCTCATTACATTTGCCCTTTTAACTCATTTACCAATTTTTTTTTTTTTTTTGCTTTTGTAGCAGCAGCAGTAACAAAAGCTTTTCCACGTTTTGCGTCCACCTACTTAATTATTTGAAGCATTCGCACAATTTTCACAAACATTTTCTTGCTGCTTTTCACTTAATTCACTTTGTATTTTTTCTTCTTTTTTTGCCTTACTCTTTGCTGCTGTTGCTGTCAGTGTCTCAGTGTCTTTGGTCAGCTAAGAACAGGTTGCCAGCTATACACACACACACAGACACACACATAGAGAGAGATACACACATACATATGCAGAGTCAGAGTCAGTCTAGATAGTCGCCGCACATTCCTTTCGCTGCAAGCTTCACATTTATGCCAAAGTTAAGTGAACTTGAAGCCTTTTGCCTGAGTTTCTTCAGTTTTAGCTTCTGACTTTGACTTCGACTGCAAATGCGACTCTAACTGCGACTGCGATTGCAACTGCAACTGTGACTGTGACTACCTCTGGCATAGCCCTTATCTTACTTGTCGTTGGGAAACGTAATGCCCCACCGACTGTTGCCTCGGCGCATAAGTTGTGAGTTTTTTTAATTGCAGTCTAAATGGACTTCAATGAATGCAGCAGCAGCAGCAGAGAACATTGGCGGCGACTCTGGCAAACTGGTGACTGTTGACTGTGCAACCTGCACAAGCTGGCGGCAGTTTATCTTTTGATTGTTGCAAGCTGCTTTTGTTACTGCTGCTGCTGCTGCATTGAAAGCACTCGAAGTAGTCTCAAAATGCGAAACAAAGTCACAAAACGAAATGAAATGAAAGACGAAGATGAAGATGAAGAAGCAGCAGCAGCAGCAGCAGTAGATGACGACAACGTTGACGCCTTTTGCAGCTAAAGATTTTAATTACTGCAAAAATGTTGCAAAACATTAACAAAGTGCACTTTGCAACAGCAACAGCAGCAGCAGCAGCACTCAAAAACTCAACACAATTTGCTGCTGCTACTGCTACTGCTGCTTGCAAAATTCTTTAGGCTATTTGTATTTTTTTTTTTTATATATTTAAAAGAAATGAAGAGTTTTGTGCTTTTGTTGCATCAATGCAGCGGCATAAGCTTAATGCCACAATTGATATGGCACATTAAAATTGCCAGCAACTGGCATTCGTAAAGTCAGCAAGATTGATGATGCCGCACGCCAGTCGCCAGTTGCCAGTTGCCAATCGCCACAAAAGCAGCAGCAGCAGCAGCAGCAGAAGCAATGCTTATCGGCAATGGCTGCGGCTACGGCTACGGCTGCGTCAGCGGTTGCTGTTGCTGCTGCTGCTGCTGCAGCTGCCCAAAGTGCACGTACTTTGTCTAACTGCCAATGTGAAGGCAATCTTCAGTCCAGCAAAACATTGGCAGCAGCCATTGGCCATGAACATTGGCAATGGCCACATGCAGCGCACGGCCACAATTCGTAAATTTATTAAACGTCAACACGGCACTGAGCCAAATAAACTTGTCTCACGACAACTGTTTGGATGCCAGCCAGCCAGCCAGCTAGCATTGCTTCTAGTGTAGCATCAACTGCTGCTGCAGCTACAGTTTCAGGTTCAGCAACAGCCACAGCCGTAGTCGCAATCGCAGCCATGTTTGCTGCACGGCACGCAGCAAACGGTTAAAATTAATAAAGCATCTTTTGCTTTGGCTTTCGCCAGTTCTAGACAGAGAGAGAGAGAGAGAGAGAGAGAGAAAGAGAGTGAGAAAGCTAGCTAGACAGAGACAGAGAGACACTGAAAAACCACAAGAAGTAAATGCTGGCAATATCTATGGCTCGTCTTACCATTATTTTTTTGTTGTATATTTTTCTCTGTTGACCACTTTTTCCACTTGGCCAGAAAGTTGCCAAGTTGCCGTCCATTTCCTACACTTACCACTCCCCACCTTCTCAATCTTCATTGCCTGCTCTTCGTCTGTTAGCATCTGCAATTGCCATGCATGTGGGTTTTCCTAACAGTGATATTTATCTGTGAGTGCAATTACCGTTGTATGGACTCGATTAGGGTTTTGGTGGCATACTCATAACTCGGAAATGAGCAGCGGGCACAGCTTGAACGCACAACTTACAAGCAACAGCAGCAGCAGCAACAGCAATATGCACTATGTGTACATATATTTTATAACTTATATAACTGCACACACACACAGACATACAGAGACACAGTAGATATTCAATATGCAGTCACTGCAGCAGACAACATTCCATGCTTCATTTCATTTGTCTTTCTTCTAGATGTTTCGCATCTATCAGCATATTGTGCTGGCAAGTATCACAAATTTAACTTGCACTGCGAGTAACTTTGACTAAGTAAAGCTCAAGAGGTCAGCGATTTATATGCTCATCTTTAGGCATCATATAGCTTAATAATTTTTTTTTTATTATTATTTATTTTTAGTATTTTTTGAGTATTTATTTTTAGGATTTCTTAGTATTTTCTTAGAATTTATTTGTAAGATTTTTTAATATTTATTTTTAGTATTTTTTTTTGTATTTTTTTTAGTATTTTTTTTAAATATTTTTTTAGAATTTATTTTAAGTATTTTTATAGTATTTTTTTTTAAATATTTTTTTAGAATTTATTTTAAGTATTTTTTAGAATTTTTTTTTTAGCAATTTCTTAGTATTTATTTTTTTTTAGTAATTTTTTAGTATTTTTATATTATTTATTTTAAGTATTTTGTTTTAAATATATTTTTTTAGAATTTATTTTAAGTATTTTTTTATAGTATTTTTTTTTTAATATTTTTTTGGAATTTATTTTAAGTATTTTTTAGAATTTTTTTTTAGCATTTTCTTAGTATTTATTTTTAGTATTTGTTAATATTTTTTTTTAGTAATTTTTTAGTATTTTTATATTATTTATTTTAAGTATTTTTTTTTTTAGTATTTATTTTAAGTATTTTTATAGTATTTATTTTATGTATTATGTAGAATTTATTTTTGGTAATTTCTTAGTATTTATTTTTAATTATTTCTAAATATTTATTTTTAGTATTTTTATAGTATTAATTTTAAGTATTTTTTTTTTTAGTACTTATTTGTAGTGTAAGCTTAGTATTTATTTTTAGTATTTTCTTAGTATTTATGTTTAGTATTTTCTTAGTATTTATTTTTAGTTTTTTTTAGAATTTTTTTATTCATTTTTTTTTTAGTATTTATTTTTTAAATCTATGTTATATTAAGCATTGTGTTAAAAATCAATTAATATTTTTAATTTTACAATATTTTATTGAAGGAAAAAAATACTAAAATTATGTATACTATGAGAAAGTATTTTTAAGTATATATTTCTATATTTTTTTTAAATCATTTATTTTAATATTATTACTTTTTTTTCTTAATATTAATACTTTCAAAACTACAGTAAATATACTAGAATATTTTATTTACTATAATTTCGTATTTTTATTTTTTATAATTTACTTTCACTGCACTCAATACCTTTCCATATTATGACAGGAAATAAAATACTAAATAAATTTATATACTGACAGTTTTAAGCACTACAAAAAGTTAATTATAAATTTATTAGTAAATTTTGTTGTAATAAAGAAATCATGAAAGATTTGTGAAAGGAAATTGTAGTTTTTTTTTTATATATTTTTAATAATGAAAATTTAACAAAACAATAAAAAAAAAATAATAGCAACACGATTGAGCATGTTTAAGCTTGCACAAATTCGAACGCATCGCATATCGAGCATGTTAATCTTTTAACAGTGATTAGAAAATTTAATAAAGCAACGAGTGCAACATAATAATAATAAGTGGCAAAAACCAAAATGTTGAAAAAGCACACGAAGTAGAAGTAGAAGAAGACTAGCAAAAAAAATGAAAACAGATCTTAACTTGTTGCCTGACTTTATAATTGCCATTGCCAAAGCGCAGAGAGCGAGAAAAAGAGACTCAAGAGACTGAGAAGTTGAGACACTGAGATACTGAGAGTGCAAGAGACTGAAGAGACTTTCAAGTTGTTTGCTTCTTGTCTTGTTTATGCAGCTCGTTTTGTTAGTTGTTGTAATTAAAGTACGAAAATGGACGGTTGCAACAAGATACAACACAGACACAACAACAAGCGCAACAACAGCAACAGCAACAACAGCAACATAGATTAAAAAGGAAAATTTCTGTAGAACTTAACTGCAAGTGGAGCTTGCACAGAGTTGAAGTTGAACTTGAAGAACTGCAAGGTAGTCTTCACTGATGGTTGATCATGGTGATCAACAGCACCAACAACAGCAACAACAGCAACAACATGAAAAAAAATTCGTAATTAGACTAAGATGCAATTTACAATTTTCAACTTTAATCTTGTTAGTTTAATACATTGCGTTGCATCAACTGCTGCTGCTGTTGCTGCTGCAGCTGCTGCTGAAAGTGTAAGTCTGCAGCTGGGATTGCGTGTCTTTGCCCATTGCGGATATGGTGGGTGTGGCACGCCCCAAAAACACGGCCAGCGAACACTCCCTTAAAAAAAAAAACATGCACATGCACATGGCCACAGCGTGCTGAGGTCATGACAAGCAATTGTTTAGCTATGCACGACTATGCAGATACTCAGCATTATAAATATTATTTGAAGTTGAGTTGCCAACTGTGCAAACTTTATATGTTTGTAGAATGCAGGGTATATATTAAATTAAGCTGTAGATCTTAGCCTTGGTTGACTCGGTGACTTATGTGGCAAATTACAGTCGCGTTTGGCTTCCAAGAAATTGAAATAAAGCGCCAAATTATCTGCATTGTGTTTTATTGCGCTGCCCAACAGCAACAGCAGCAACACAAGCAATTACAACAACAGTAACAGCAGTAACAACAACAAGAACAACAACAACAACAACTCTTTCAAGTTGATGCGCAGCATGGCACGTCATGGTCGCCTAATTGAATTTCACATGATGACTTTGCTCGAGTTGGGTCCTTGGGCTAATCCTTGCTAGCTAGCAGAGGCACAGCTTCAGGGCATCAAAAGCTCTGCGTGTGTAAGTGATAGCTTTGTTTTGACTTAAATATGGCTGCTGCCATCGCTGAGTCAGAGACAGAGACAGAGACAGAGAAGAAGGCAAAGACAGAGTCAGAATCAGAATAAGAGTTGAAGTCAGAGTTGGAGTCGGAGTCGGAGAGAGAGACGTCCATATAGACTGGCACAACAATTAATTTCACACAGACACTTGAACTTTTTGGCTGCACAAATCCCAGGCACTTGCCTCAGTTTTAGTTTCAGTTTCAGTTGCGCTCTACTCTGTGGCGCCTCCTATTTTGTCGGGTAGAATGGCAAAGTTTTTTTTTTTTGGGAGGCTTTGGGAGTCTTTCAATGAGTGCGGCATAGTTTTGTGTGTGTTTTGTGGCTTGTGCAGAGCTTTAGCCAAAAACAGTAACAACAACAACAGCAACAAACAAGAACAAACAAGAAGAAACACACAATTTACAGGCTTTCCAAAGTTGCCTGTTTATTGTTTATGGCATCATTGTGTTTCATTGTTATACCGTTTGCAGCTCTTGCTGCTGCCAAAACTTAAATCCTTTTACTGCTTTGTTTATGAACTTCCATATAAATTTACAAATTTCTCGCTCTTTTTTTTTGGAGGATTATCTCAACTGACAATATGCTCGTGTGTAGCTGTGTGTGTATGTGTATCTGTGGCATGTGTTGCATAAATGAATTTTGGCAAATTATTTCTATATAAAATATTTTTTAACATAAAATATGCCTAAAATTCATTTACAATAAATTTATTTATTAATTTCTCACTCTCTGTCTCTGTCTCTATCTCTTTCTCTGTCAGTTTTTATAATCCTGCATAACGTATTTTGTAAGCAGCTTAAAGAATTTCATATCTATATCAATTAATATATCTTGCAGCTGTCGAGTAGCTGTTGAAATACTTAACAGACAAAGACTGAAGGCTTTAGTTTTAGCTCACATCATCATCATCATCATGTGAATGATCATGAAGAAAATGAACAAGTGTAAGACAGCAAGAAGATCTGTAGACCTGTTCGACGGTTGTTGCATCATCATTATTATGGGGCGTAACATATAGTTCAATGCTTTTAGTCTCGTATAGCTGAACATTAGCATAATCTTGAAATGTATTTGCCTTTAAAGAGGACATCAATCCGTTGCAACATTGCAACATACATACGTTGACTGCGTTCCATGGATTTCAACTGTCAGTGCAGTGCAGTGTAGTGCAGCAGACAGCTCTAAATATATATATAAGTCTGTATATGTGTGTGTGTGTGTGTGTGTTTGTGTTTGTAATTTGATGGGTTCTACGCGTAGTATTCAGAGCTTGACAAGCCCAAGTTTTGTTGTCCATTGTCGCTCGTTACTTTCATTAGGCACATCGCAGCACTTGACAATGATGTATCCCGAAGAGTATGTGAAAAATTGAACTTGCCTGCAACGTATTGCAAAACAGGCAACAATAAAAGCAACAACAGCAGCAGCAGCAGCAGAAACCTGACGGACGGTCAGCTGAAACCTGCTCGCCGTGAGAGACAAAAGACTTGCAAACTTAAATTGGGCTCCCGGTTAGCTTTTTGTTTTATTTTCTTTTTTTTGTGTTTTATTTTTTATTTTTTTTTTTTTTGTTTGTTTTGCTTAAATGTTGCATTGTATGTTTGGGGTTGTGAGTCTGGCAGCCGTTGGACTGCATTTAGCGTTCATTTGATGAACAATTCAGCATTGACTAAGCTTTGCCTTGCACTTGTTGGCCAAGGCGTGGGCAAACAAACGGTAGCTGCCACAAACACACAGCCAACAGTCGCCACAAGTCGCGCCATCTCCATCTTAAAATGTATCTCTGTGTCGTATTTCTAGCCCTGCTTGATGACCATCATGTTGCTCTTGTTGTTGTTGTTGCTCATCATGTTGCTGCTGCTGCTGCTACTGCTGATGATGATGCTGTGGAACTTGTTATTGTTGTAGTTGTTGTTGTTACCACTCCCCGGGCTAAATGACTTTGACATTCCTGCTGCGAAATGTTTTTCTTCTCTACTTTGACCAAAAGTCTCATAAATATTGCATTTTATTTGCACAGCTTTAAATAATTGCTTCTATTAAGCAGCAATTTGACAGCAAATACTTTGAAAATTACCATTGTACGATTTAAAGACCAAATTTATTTTACTTCACTTTGAGCATATTTAAATTTGTGTAAAAGCTTAAAGAATTTTCTTAAATAAAATAAAGAATTTTTAAAAAATTCTAAAAAATTTCAATTATTATTTTAAGCATTTAAAAAAATTAATAATGTATAAAAATATAATAAAATATAATATCTAATATATAAAATATAAAAACAATATATACAAAAAAATAAATAAAAATTTTATAAAAATATTTTTATTTATTTAAAAATTTTACATAATTTTTTTTAAAATTTTTTTTTAATTTACTCAATTTATTTAAATTATTTTTTAAATGTATTTAAATAAATAAATTTTATAGAAATATTTTTATGCAATTTCATTTTAATTTTTATTTATTTAAAAATTGTAAATAATTTTTTTTAAATTTTTTTTAATTAAATTATTATTATTATTATTATTTATTATTTAATCAAATTATTAAAATTCTTCTTTAAATGTATTTAATATAAATTTTACATATTTTCCCAGCAATTTCTACAATTTTAATTATTTTTAAAATCAAACGTTTCTGAACAGTTCAAAATTTTAGAGTATTACGAGTTCATTGTGTTGCTTTTGTCTTTTGTTCTACAGTTTTTTGTGCTGTCTGCTGTGGCATGTTATGCGACTGCGATTTGAATTCAATCAAAACAAGCTACACATACTCATACACATCATCACACAGACATACATAGACACACACATACATATAAATACATTGGCAGACAAAAGTAATGCCGCTAAATTGGCCGCAGGCTTTTTATGTTTCCTGTGACGATTCTTTGTTTATTAAACTAGCAATTTCTACTTTTATTTCACAATTTAAATACACACACACACACACACACGCTGACACACACACACACATACAACGTTGAGGTCCTCCTACGGGCAACGAGATAGTCATGTCAGAAATGAATACATGAACTCTGTTGACCGCCACAGTCAGAGATTTATGTGAGCATGCGCAGCTTATAGTCCACTGTCTCTCTCCCTCTCCTCTCCCTCTCTCTCTCACCTACTGAGTCTACCATGATCTGTTCGCCTGCGTCTCCTTGGCCAATTGACGTTAATTTATGGCATTGGCATGCGCACTCGAAACTCAACTGGCAAAAGTTTAGCTCCTAACAAGCCCCCAAAATGCAACAAGCTGCCAATCTTACTGCGCCAAGGAGCAAGCACAAAAACAAAAGCAAAAGCCACAAAATGCAAACGCAAACGTAAAACGCAACAGAAAACTTATGAACTGCTTATGAGTATTTATTTATTTTTTATAGAAAATAATCAGAAAGTCAAGTCAAATTTATGGCATCAAAAATACAAAAAAAAAAAAAAAAACAAAATAAAAATAAAAATAAAAAATCATTGGTCGGGCCCAACAGTTGTCTCATGCATCGCAAAAAACAAAACGAGGCACAACAAAAAAAAAATAAAAATAAAAAAAAGGCTTACGAATCTCCACAATTTGCGCAATGCTGTTCCCACTGCCAATCTGACAATTCCCCAGGCAAAACCTGCAACTCAGCACAGAAAAAAAAAGAAAAAAAAAAAACTGTCGGGCTAACAAGGACTTTGGCTTATCAGCGGCCACTTAATGCGCTGACATGTTTAATTTTGGGGCGTGTTCGATAAGGTATTTGCTCCTGCTGCTCTTGCTGCTGCTGCTGTTACTGTCACAGCACAATGCGTTATGTAAACGAGGGCTGCTGCAAACATTGCAGCATAAAAATTGCAGTCGACAAGTTGAGATGATTTTTTGCTTAATTATTAAAAAATTCAATTAAAAGTTTTTATAATTTTTTTTTATATTATATTAAATCTTGAACAGCCCTTGCATGCAATCAGAGACTTATTTTAATTTTTTTTAAATTTTATATATTATATTATATATGCAAAACTACTTGAACAACTATCGCTACAGTCTAAGATATGTGCAGATTTTTGCAGATTTAGCTTATAAATAGTGTAATTAAATTTTAATATATTTTATTGTTTATAATTTTTCTATACATATTGCATACAATACATATTGAACAGCCCTTGCCTGCAGTCAGAAAATTATACAGATTTTTTGTGTAGTTAGTAAAATGTTAATTCCAATATTTTTTTTATAATTTTATATATTATATTATATATGCAAAACTACTTGAACAGCCTCCGCTGTAGTCCGACATATGTGCAGATTTTTGCCTAGTTAATAAAAAGTGTAATTAAATTTTTCTATAATTTTTTTTTATAATTTTTCTATCAATATTATATGCAATACTTCTTGAACAGTCCTTGCCTGCTGTCATAGACTTATTTCAATTTTTTTTATAATTTTATATATTATATATATATGCAAAACTACTTGAACAACTATCGCTGCAGTCTAAGATATGTGCAGATTTTTGCAGATTTAGCATATAAAAAGTGTAATTAAATTTTAATATATTTTATTTTTTATAATTTTTCTATACATATTGCATACAATACATCTTGAACAGCCCTTGCCTGCAGTCAGAAAATTATACAGATTTTTATGTAGTTATTAAAATTAAAATTCCAATTTTTTTTATAATTTTATATATTATATTATATTTGCAAAACTACTTGAACAGCCTCCGCTGTAGTCCGACATATGTGCAGATTTTTGCCTAGTTAATAAAAAGTGTAATTAAATTTTTCTATATTTTTTTTTTATAATTCTTCTATAAATATTATATGCAATATTTATTAAACTCCCCTCGCTGCAGACTTAACTGCAGCTGATCAAAATATTTAGGCTGATCTTATTAACTTAACTGGACCACCATGAAACTAACTTAACTGTTGCTGCTGTAACCGGCAAATGACGATTACTATGTGCTGCATGCCACAAAAAAAAAAAAAAAAACACAACACAACCTGCGCCCGAAATTATCAGGTAGTATCGTATGGAATGACTTTTAAAAGGCTTCGCTGGCAAAATGAGATTAAAGGCGGTTTCGCTTTGCATTTAATTGAAATCGAAAGGAGTTTAAAGTGCTTTCGATACGCTCGAATATCAAAGTTAAATGCCTTTGAATTTTAGTTTCAGCTTTTTGGCTTTTTTTTTTTTTTGTATGCTAATTCTAAAGGCAGCTATCAGCAGAGTATGAAGCATTTATTTTTCGTATGCCACAACGTTGCACAACAACAGCAGCAGCAACAGCAGCAGCAGCAGTGGCGGCGGTAGGCAGAGAATGCCGCTAGCGTCGTTTTAGTGTCAATTTACAGTGGCTATGGCCAACAAATGCCGTCAAATGAACATAATTTATGCCAAACTCATTTATCGCCTGCCAGACAGTAGTAGCAGGGCAAGAAGAGCTGCAGCAAAGAGAAAAAGAGAGACAGATAGAGAGAGAGACTAAACAGTTTAACCAGTTTATTTGTTTTGCTGCTTTATTTTTATTTATTTTTTGGAGCAGTTAACATTAGTTGTTGGCTTATTGCTAACAGAAACATAAACATTAACGTTTCATAAAAAACGCGCGCGTTTCGCTAGCGTTTTCATTGCGTTTTTCTTTCGCATACGCATCCTGCTGTTGTCGTTCTTGTTGTTGTTGTTACCAGCCGCTTATCTCTGATGCTGGGTAACGTGCAACGTGCAACAACTGTCGATTTTTTCAATCTGGACAGTAAAATTACATGCAAATCCAATTAAGTTGTTAACTCTTCTCGTTCGATATCGCGACTTATTTCCCATTTTTTTTTTCTTCTTCTTCATTTTTGGCTTTTATTTTTTGTTTTGTTTTGTTTTGCAATTTATTTTAAATTTTTTTTGTATTGTTTTTTTGTTGTATAGCAAAAGTGTCTGTCTGTGTGTGTTGTTTAAGCTCTTTAGGGTCAGTGTGGTGCACTCTTTGGGTTTTTAATGAGGCAAGTGTTTCGTTGCTTTTGCACTCTTGAAGCAGTGGGGCTTGGTATTGCTAGCTGCCAAAGTGTTGGCGTTTGGGCCAATTGCTATTGACCAGCTGTGATTAAATCACAATCATTGTCATTGTTGTTGTTGTTGTTGTTGCTCTTGTTGCTGTTGGCCAATTACTCGTTTATTTACAATGCAGCAAAAAAAAAAGCTAAAACATTTTTCTTTCTTTTTTTTTGTCTTTTTTTGTTTTTTGTTTTCGACTTTAATTTAGAGTCTTGTTTTTAGTTTACGCTTTATACTTTTATCCGCTTGTTTTGTATCACGTATCACACAGGGGGCTATTTTTATCAGATATCTGGGAACTCGCTTATAATTGGCAATTTAAAGCAAGCCACAAAGCGCATATTTAAATCAATTGACCGAATGCCGCACTATAAGCCACAAAATGCTACAGATTAAATTGCCTAATGATATTAGCTTCAGCAAGCTGCTTATTTTGCAAAACATTTTGTAATAGCATTAATATCGATTTATTTTTTATTTGCCAACAAATTTATTAGTGAATAAACTTTAATATAATATTTAAGACACTTTTATGTAATTTAAGCTGTTATTTTTCATTTAATGCGTAATATAAATTTTAATGTTGCGCATTAAAAAAACTATATTAAGCTCAGTTTTAATGTGCTTATAAAACAGTAGATTATGAGCAATAAATCATATAAAAGCTACCTGTAAAGCACTTTAAAGAAATTCAAAGATTTACAAGCTACTTAAAGCTTCGCCTAAAACATTTTCAAGCACTAAAATTATAAAATGTGCTTTGAAACATTTAAGCTGCCTTTAAAGTAGATTTAAGCAATGACATGAGCTTTCAAAGTACATGAAAGCTGTATTTAAATCAACTCAACTATTACTAAAGCTTTGAAAGCTCATTAGACTTGCCGTTAAAGCTCTAAAAATCAATGCAATTGTGACATGAGCTTTCAAAGTAGATGGAAGCTGTCTCTTAACCACTTTTAAGCAACATAGCTATAACTTAAGCTTTGAATGCGCATTAAAGCTGTCTGTAAAGCTCTATTAAGCACTTTTAAGCAACTCAACAATAGCTTAAGCTCATTAAAGCTGCCTCTAAAGCTCGTTAAATACATAAAACTATAACGTGAACTTTTAAAGCTCACGAAAGCTGCCTCTGAATCATTTTGAAGCGGCGCAACCAAAAAGTAAGCTTTCAAAGCTTATTAAAGCTGCCTGTAAAGCTCTTTAAAGCAATGCAACTGTAGAATGAGCTTTCAAAGTTCATTAAAGCTAAACAATAAAACTTTTAAATTCACACAAAAAATGTAATAATAGAAATAAATAATGCATGCTAATACATTATCTTATCGCTTAGTATCAAAAATCTTATGAGAATATTTCCACCATTATCATTGTCGTTGAGTAATAATTGAAGCTAGTGTCATTGTGCCGCTATTAGTTTTGAGTTATGTAAACTAAACTCTACATGCAGCACAAAAAAATAAAAAACTCTGGAATATGCATATACATATATTATATGTAGCTGGCAATAAGAGTGCAATTTATGGCCACGCCTTCAACATTAACAATGCGCCATTCTATATAATTATCAACATATACATGAATATGAATACAAATACAAATATGAATATGAATGTGAATAGATGAATAGATAGTTGCATGTAGTCAATATACAAATAGTCAATACTCACACGTAATTATAGCTGCTGTAATCCAATGTGTAGCCTGCTACTCTATAATTGAATTCAGCTAAACTAATGATGCAAAAGTCGTTGCTGGCAATTAGAAGATCCTCAAAGACACACACACAGACAGTCACACTCACACACATGTAGGCAGACAGTGAACAGTCTGCTTGTATTTTTTTTTCGCAATTGCAATTGCGTTAAATGCTCAAATTTATGAGAATTTAAACAGTGATTTTCACGCTTTAATTACCTAGACTTGGCAAGCCGGCATATAAAAACAAAAAAAAGACAGGCAAGCGACTAATAATAGTTTAGGCCCCGAAGATCGTAGACTATGCACCGTGCACCGTGCAACGTGCAACGTTTGCGACTAGTGAAAACGCGTTGTCGTTCACGCATGCGCCAACGAGCGAGACGTAGGCAACCTGAACGCAAGCTGCAAACAGAGCACGCAGAGCGCACAGTGCACACAGACTGTTGTATCTTCCTGGCTGCAGGCTATGTTGCGGGTTTTTTTTTTGCTACCTTTCCCAAAAAAAAAAAAATAGTAGCCGCCAAACGAAACGCGAAACTGCAACCGTGTAACTGCTGCTGCTGCTGCTATTGCGAAGGCGATGTTTAAAGCGAAGGCGGAGACGTTGGCGATGTCGATGTCGATGGCGATGGCGATGGCGTTCACAAATTTCATTTGGCCTCGCGGCGTATTTGGGTATTTAATTTATTACAGTTTTGTCGGCTTGCCACTAGCTGCTTTTCATTTTAAATACAACTTTGTATGCACTGTGTGTAAAGTAGCTAAAGTTTACGCTATATATACTATATATATATATATATTGCTGATCTTTGCAAAGATCTTTTAGTCTCTCTGTTTTTTTTCTGTATGTTTATCAATTTATATGTTTTGCACTGCATCCGCATCCGTGTTATGGTTCTGCACGCGTTCAGCTTTGTTTTCGCACTGCCAATGTTGTCGGCATTTTTTGCAGTCGACGTTGCTGTTGCCGTCAACGTTGCTGTTGTGGTTGCGCAGTCGAGAGCAACAAGTTTGGGAATGGCAATGGGAATGGGAATGAGAATGGGAAGCGAAGTTATATATGGATAGTTGGGGAACACTGCTTCTGCTGCTCGATGCTGCTGCACCACAAGTTCTTTTACTGGACGTACAAGTTTTTGCTATAGTTCCATCAGGTTGAAAACTTAACTTGCTTGGGGAATGCGCAAGCGAGCACAAAAGGCAATAGAATAGTTGTATGAAAAGAACACTGGGAGAAAGGGAGCAGCAGTCAGCAGACAGTCAGACAGTCAGACATTCAGCGTTGAAGTCATTATTATTGCTTAATGCTTGGCGTTGCCATATGTCTAAAATAAACGTAAAAAAATAATATTTAATACTTATGAAGGTAGTTATCAAGGTTTTTATTCTTGTCTAAGCTACTTTGACGCATGAGCAGTTCGCATTCTAGCATTTGGTATGAAAACGTGCATCTCTGTCAAAGCTTTAGTGTTCATAGTGATCGCGTATACAAGTTTTATAGCTCGATTCACTTTGCGACTGCAATTTGATGAGACGTTATGTTGCCTGTTTGCCTTGTTGCCTTGCTGCCTTGTTTGCCTGTTGGCCTGTTGCATCATCATATTTCATAGATATATACAACACATCAGCAATTTGAGTGAAACCATCTGAATAGCATTGAGACACTAATGGCCAATGTACAGATCCCTGCAGCTAAAGCTAAAGTTAAAGCTCAAGTTAAAGCTATAGCTAGAGCTAGAGCTAGAGCTAAAGTTAGAGCTAGATCATGAGATTCTTCGATGTGAAATGGTCTCATTAAAATTACAAGCTTTTATGCTACTATATTTAATTTAATTGATTTTCAGGCACCTTTCAGTGTCTTTCAGACTTTTAGCTTGTCTTTTTTTATCTTATTCTACTTCTTCTTCTTCTTCCTCTTCTTCCTGTTTGTCTGCACGCAGCAGCATTTATGCTATTAGATAAATGATAGTGCTAATCATTGCGCAGCCCGTTTATGTGCTTGTCGGCAAACAGGCAACAGCAGCGAGTAACTTGCCCCAACGTCAAGGCAAAGCTGCAGGAGCAACAGCAGCAGGAGTTGAAAGCTGGAAAACTAAAAAGCAAAGTTATATAAACTATAAAAAAAAATGTTGCTAGAGATCATCATTGTCCATGTTTTTTATGATGTAAGTAATTAAGCCATAATCGTAAAGTACCGTTGTTTTCTCATTTAAATTAACATACTAAATGCCGTAGGCTGTGCAACAAAGTGGAGCAAAAAGCTAAGGCTGCGTCACTTGCACCAACAAAAAAAAAAAAAAAAAAAATTGGAACTAAAAACTGAAGCTGTAGCTGTAGCTGGAAGTTGCTAAAAGCTGTTGCTGCTAACGGATCTGCTAAACAGACGCCTTTGGCCATACGTCTACGTCCTCGTCAGTGATCTGGGCGACAACGAGAACGACAACAAACGACAAAAAACAACGACACCAACTGTTCACGTCGGGATTGATAATGATGTAGAGCAGACAAACATACGCACACACACACACACACACACACACACATAGAGAGAGAGTGAGCTGTCGCTGTGCAAACTGTGAGTTTGAGAAATGCAACGCCATTGAGTACAACATGCCACATAAATTTGCTGGCAACAAGTTGTCGATGATGCTACCCCTCTCTCTCTCTCTCTCTCTCTCACGCTTAAAATATATATCTGTTTTTTTTTTTTTTTGCTTGCCAACAGCAGCAGCAGCAGCTGCAACCCACGCCCAGTCTTTCATGCAAGTCTCCCTGTAGTCTCCCAGTACTCTCTGCTCATCTCTGCTCTTCTCTCTATAGTTCAAATGTTTATAACAATGATTAGCATAAATGTTCAGCCAGGCCCATATCATTTAATAAACATAAACATTCGCCAAAGTGGCAAGCCGCAGTTTTTTTTTTTTTTTCTTTTACATTCTTCCATTGGGCCCATTGCCTAGCATGCCCAACTGTTCTGCAACTGTTGTTCTCTTCACTTTTTGCTAGCTCGCCCAAATGCTGGGCATCAATTTAAATTGCTTTCTAATTTTGCTTACATGCTGATGCTGCTGCTCTTGCTTCTCTTGCTGCTCTACTGCTGCTGCACAATGTTTGGCCATTTATGGCCTGCTGCTCATTAGGCTTGTATCCCCCCCCTTTGCCCCCTCCTCCCCGCGCTGCTCATTGCCAACTCCTCCTACTGCGGTAAACTCAAGGCAGACTGCTAACAATTTTAATGGCCAATGTATGTTGACTCTTTAGCTGTTTTCTCTTAGCTTCTTTGGTGGCATAGCTGCCAATTTGCAGGTGCATCGGCAGCTGAGTAACGCGTAATTACAAATTGCAACTAGCATCCAATTTGGTCTCTTTGCCTTTATCCGGCTTAGATCGTGTGTCATTGTGTCTCTGCTGCTGCTGCTGCTGCTGCTGCTACTGCTTCTTTCAAGCAAATCTCTTTTAGATTCTCAGGCGGATTAAGCAGCATGCAGCAAAGGCGGCATATGCAACAAGCGTAAAAGCAACAACTTTTATTAGCATTAAAAAAAAAATCAATTCCATTGAATTTGTTTTACATTTTTTATACGCACCATATAAAGTTTTTTTTTCACTGCCATATTTTCTATTGCATAAATGCAATTTTAATGATTCTACAAAATTCTAATTTTTTTTTCTTGCATAATCAACGCTGAACAAGTTTTTTTTGGCATATATTGGAATTATTTTCATTGGAAATTATATAAATTGTGTCATATGTTAACAGCAATGAAAATAAATATGAAAATTGAAGCGGAAATTTCAATGAATTTTTTAAATTAAAATTCATTAAAAAATTTTTTTTACAGTAATAATATAATAAATAATTTTTCACATTTCTCTGGCGAAATTTATTTCTCAGAAAATTTTAAACAAATTTTTATAATATTTGAACAAAAATTTTTATGAAATTTGATTTAACTTATTATTTAAATATTTTTATTTATTTATTTTTTTCTATTTAAATTTTAAAATTGAAATTTAAAAAATTTATTTTACAGTAATAAGTAGTTTTTCACATTTCTTTGGCGAAATTTATTTCTCAGGAAATTTTGAATAAATTTTTATAATATTTGAGTAAAAATCTTCATGAATGTTGATTTAACTTATTATTTAAATATTTTAATTTATTTATTTTTATTGAAATTTTTAAATTAAAATATATTAAAAATTTTGACAGCAGTGGAAAAATTTTTAAATATTTTTTCAAAAAAAATTAAATAAATGTTTATTTTTTATTTATTTTTTTTTTACAATTTTTTGCAATGTAGTTTGAAATACTGCAACTACATTAATTAGTAACTTTCGCTACAATAGTAAAGGTAGCTTGCCTTGAGTTCATAGTGCTAAAGTTCTGTTAATTTGCATAGAAGAAAGTCAAGTACTTAAATTTTCTTCAATGTTTTGCTTGTAAAAGCAAAGCGTGTTAAGTGAAGTTTAAATGTTTTTTTTTCTTTCCCTTTTTCTTTGTTCTTTGGTTTTTCTCGCGCTTTTTTTTTGTTTTGTTGTTTTGGTAAATTAAATGTAATTTTCACTTAAAGAAAATTACAATTTCGGCACTTTTAATGCTTTTTTCCGCCGTTTTTGCAGAGCAAGAAGAGTTTGGCTGACGGCAGGTGCATGCAGCGCTCAGTGTATGCCCGCCTGACATGCCAGCGCAGCAAAGTTTAAGCGAAATTCGTCACGTTTTTTGTTTTTTTTTTTTGTTTTTTTCTCTTTGCTTGACGGACAAAAGCAGTCAAGGAACGTGGTGCATAACAGAGGAAGAGACGACGACGACGACGGTGACGCGTCCGTTGCCAAGCATTTTCATTTCTTTTATCGCACATTAAATTTACAAAAATAGTTTTAACACGCACATTAAATTTACAAAAATAGTTTTAACACCTTTTAAGCTTACAAGCATGTGTTGGTCTGCTTTTCAGGCCTCGTTGGCCCGCCGTTGATTTATCCTTGCCCTGCCGTACATGATCTTTGCTGGTAGACATGCGCTGACCATGGACAGCAAACAACAACAAAGAAGATGATGATGAAGAGGAAGAGAAACAAGAAGAAACAAGAACAACAACGACAACAACGACAACGACAACATGATTCGTACATAATCCAGCCATTATTTCAACAGCACCTCAACTCCTCCCTGGTCCTCCTGGTCCGCCTGGTCCGCCTGACTGCCTCATCCTTTTGTCCGTCGTGGTCTCTGGACGCGGCTGTCGACTTATCGCAAAAATTGCGTCAAGATGTTTTAATGCGACCCGTCTGTGGCGTCGTTTTCTGGCTATAAAAATGAAAGCAACTTTTAGACAGAGTTACACAAGCTAAAAGACCTGAGAACGCTGAACACTGTAAGCACTGTAAATTGTGGGCTGTATGCCGTGTGAGTTGGGAGCTGAAAGGCGAAAGCCAGCAACATCCTTTTTAATTTAAAACATTATCGTAAATTCTCTGGCAATTATGCGCGATGTTCAAACGTTGCAACTACCAACTAACTGTCTCTACACCTCTTGGCCACTCAGCTAAACTGGCTAATGTGCAAAGTGCTTGCAAACTAAGCCAAAAAAAATTATTCACATCGCATTGCATCGCATCGCATTCACATTTTGCATTGTTCGCAGTCACAACACATGTCCAATGTCTCAGTTTGCAGTTGCAGTTTGCAGCTAATGCTAATGAATTGTTGTTGCTCACCTTGCTGCATACCTTGGCATTGGCAAAGTTTTCTCTTACTGCCGTGTTGGCAGCAGATTAGCGTACATTTTTTTTTTGCTTTTTTCTCAACTTACCAAGTTCTTTATTTCGTTTTGACTAACTAGACAGACCATATCTTATCGCTGTGGCCTGTCGACACGTCGTTTGCCTAAAAGATATCACCATTTCAACTTGTGCGTGTATTATAGGTATAAGTCAAGCTCAAACACACACACACACACACTTATATGTTGTGTGTAAGCCCTCGGAGCATAAATCGACAGATGCTTTGGCCATAATCGAAGTGTAAAAGACACAGAGTAAAGCACCTTAAGGCACCTTAAAGCAAAAAAATAAAACAACTCATACGAAAGATTTGTGTGCAGAATTGTAGAAAAAGAAAAGACACAGAAGGCACAAAAGACACAAAAGACACAGATACATGCAATGCCAAAGAGATGTTGTGTGTAATAAGTAATAGTCGTACAGCTATGCCAAGGAATTATGTTACGATTTATGCATTCCTTAAAGACTTCAAATTTATTTACATTCTACAAGTCTAAGAAAGAGACAGAGAGAGAGAGAGAGAGAGAGCGGAATTTTTGTATTTCTTTAGAATTTGCAGCTTTACTTTCAAGCTAGAAAATAAATTACACTTTTAAACAAATAAAAAAGAAGTAAATGTAAATAAATAAAATTGAGAAAATTTATTCATTTAATGTATAAATTAATATTGTACTGAAAACATTAAATAAATAAATATTAAAAAAAAAAAATTTAGAAAAAGTAAAATTATAAATAATTAAATAAAAAATCAAGAAAGCAAAGTTATAAACGGCAGACCGAAGATTTCATAACCTTGCTGTTCAAGAGAAAAACTTTTCATAGAAAAACTTTATTTTCGACCGATCGTTCCTATGGCAGCTATATGATAAAGTAGTATGATATGGACAAAATTTATATGAAACGCATATGTTGCCACTAAACTCAAATCCCGTAAGTTTAAGCAAGTTAGCTTTATAAACAAAAAAGTTTTTCTTACAAAAATGTCATTTTCGACCTATCGTTCCTATGACAGGTATATGATATAGTAGTAAGATTTATACCAAATTTATATGAACAGTATATGTCATCACTAAACTCAAATCCTGTAATTTTCAGCTAGTTAGCTTAATAGACAAAAAAGTTTTACATACAATATCTTCATTTTCGACCGATCGTTCCTATGGCAGCTATATGATAAAGTAGTATGATATGGACAAAATTTATATAAAACGCATATGTTGCCACTAAACCAAATCCCGTAAGTTTCCGCAAGTTAGCTTTATAAACAAAAAAGTTTTTCTTACAAAAATGTCATTTTCGACCGATCGTTCCTATGACAGCTATATGATATAGTAGTACGATTTAGACCAAATTTATATGAACAGTATATGCCATCACTAAACTCAAATCCCGTGAGTTTCAGCAAGTTAGCTTTATAAACAAAAAAGTTTTTCATACAAAATCTTCGTTTTCAACCGATCGTTCCTATGACAGCTATATGATATAATGGTCCGATTTAGACTAAGTTGATATGAGACATGTAATTCGTCGCTAAACTAAAATTCCATAAGTTTCAACTGGATAATTTAAAAAACCAAGAAAAAAACAACTTTCGTCCTATCATTCCTATGGCAGCTATATGATATAGTAGTTCGTTTTGGGCCAAATTGATATGACAAGTGTAAGTTTCCACCAAATTCGTATCCTATAAGTTTCATCCGGATAGTTCCAATGACATAGAAAATTTAGCATTTTCGGCCGATCGCTCCTATGACAGCTATTCGACATAGGGGTTCGATTCGGCCGGTTCCGACTTATATACAGCTTATAGGCATAGGGAATATGTGTAGCAAGTTTCATTCAGTTAGCTTTAAAACTTACGTACAGACGTTCCGATGGGCAAACGGTCCGATAGGCAGACGGATATGCACATTTGGATTTCCCTGCTGACGATGATCAAGAATATATATGTACAGTCGAGTCGCGATAATTCGTACCCCGTTAATTCTCAATAATTCATAAGCATTTCTGTTCCCTTGAAAAGAAATGCAATAAATAATTTTAAAAATAATTCGAAATACTTCATAATTCGTTAAAAATATGATTCCCGTGCCATTTCGAACTATCGAGAATCGACTGTATATACTTTATTGATTCTTCCACACCTCTTAAGGAGCGTTACAATTTGCTGTCCAAAATTAATGTATCCTATGCAAGGGTATAACAAAATGAACCGAAATAAATGTGAGATACAAAAGTATAAAATAATAAAATCAGTAAATAAAAGATCAAAATACACAAATAATTAAATTTCAAGCAGAAAAATATCTACTCAAACTTAGTGAATTTCTTTAGAATTAGTTAAAGTTTTCTAATGGAATTCTCAGAAAAAGCAATAAAGCAATTAAATCGACATTGAGTTTGGGTTAACAGAAAGTTCACAACTTGTTCACAATTTGCTGGCATTGTGGGGAAAAGCAGTTGCCTGCTGAATAGCTGCAGAGTGTCTCTATGCTGAATGCAGTCTGTAGTACATAGTAGTATTCGCACTTTCGATATGTAAATGCTGTGCTGTCTGCATATTTTACGAACTGCAAAGTAGACAAGTTTTGTTTTAAAACTGTCAACGCAAAAAGGTTCGTGAACACGCCTACAAAGCAAAATTGCGCTAGCAATAAAAAAAAAGAAGAGAAGAAAACTCTGCAAAATAAAAAAAAAAAAGAGATAAAAATAAAAAGTGAAAACGAAGAATACGAAAAACAAAAAAAAAACACAGAAAAGAAAAGAGAAAAAAGAAAAAGTCCTAATAAAATAAATTGTTTGAATGCACGAAAAGTAATCCGCTTTGCGCGGTGCTCATTCCTTGTGGTTTAAGATTTATGCACTGCAAAGTCGCTTTACCATTGCCAATGCTTTCTTTTTGGCATTTTCTTAGAGCGAGAAAGTGAAAGGGGTTGCGCGGTACAATCTGGCCATAAATTAGCTACGCGGAATGTCCTGATGCCACTGCCATTGGCTCTTGCTTCAAATGTTTCAGCTGCTGTTGCTACTGCTGCTGTTGCTACTATTGCTGCTGTTGCTACTGCTGTTACTTGTGTTATCCTGCCAGTGGCAGTTAAACACAGTTAATCCCGCATTGCTGGCAAAACAGAGTTTTGGCAATTTCCTAAGCTTTTCTTCTTATTTACTTTGTTTTTTTTTTGTTTTTACTTTTCTTTCTTGCCATACTTCAACTTGAACAATTTTTCAATTAAAGTGTTGAAAATTTAAAGTACGACGAATCAGAAAACAAAACACATGACAAATTAGCTTCCTAATGAGCTGAGACATAAATCTTGACATGCTTTTGGCACGCACTCGAGCAAACAGCTTTTCTTACTTCCCTTCCTTGCCACTGCCACTGTCACTGCCATTGCCACTGTCACTGCCTCACACCTTTTTGTTGAAAGTGCGACGTAGCATTCACAACAATAAGCAAGTAGACTTGCCTGCACCCCTCCTCCAACTCTCCTTGATGTCTTGTACACGTGTTAAGGCAAACATGAAAGTCAGACGTTGGCATTAAGGCTTCATTACAAGAACTTGACATCGTTTCTCCTGCTACAGCAGCTGATGTTGCGCCAAGCGCCATTATTAAAATGAACTGTTAATACAATGACAGCATAACGCTTGATTTAACTGCACATTTCAGAGCAGGGTTGCCAACCACTTTTACATTTTTAATAGAATTTTCAATTAGAAAATCGAAGAATTTTCTTATGATTAGTTGTTCATCAAACAAAAATCAAATTGCTGCTTTGCTGCTTTACACAGATCAAATTACAGTCAAAAAAAAAATAAAAAATTAATTGGGAAAAAATTCAAAAGCAAATTAAAAATCAAGTTAAGCTTAAAGATTGAAAGCTGAAATTTTTTTTTAGCTGAAACCTAAATCCATGTAAAAATCAAAGTTCTGCATCACTTGGCATAATTTTAAGGAAAAAATATTCATAATAATAATAAAAATAATAATAAAAAGTAACTTGTAAATATTTAAAAGGCTTTTCATATTTTTTTTTTCTCTTCTTTGGCATCGTAAATCGCTCAAGCAGCTGTTTTAAATAATAAAAAAATACGAATTTATCTAGTATATATTTAAATGCTCATAAATTTCTGATGCGGATTTAGGTCATTAAACTGTAGTAAAAGAATCAAAGGTTCAACAAAAACCAAACGACCAAAAAAAAAAAAAAAAAACCAAAGGCAAAATCAGTGCCTGCTTCTAGGCGCAGTATAATGTTCTCTTAATCCCTCTCCATCTCTCTCTCTCTCTCTCTCTCTCTTTCTGGCAGTGGATTGCCATAATAGTACGAGAAGTAAAGGCCATAAAGGACCCATTGGTGAGCCCATTGCTATGCGTATTATTAGCATAATAAAAATACAAGCACACACATACACACACACACACATGGACATACAGGCATACTTACAGGCTCTTGACTGCTTTAGCCTGATGAGAGCTAAGCCTGCAGCAAATTTTTGGTATGAGGCTTTGTGGATTGCCAGATTGTCAGATTTGCGCTGGACAGAAAGCATCAACGTTTTGCGTCTACTGTGCGTGGACAATATAATTTTATGTGCACACTTTTATTGTAGCAAAGCGTCTTGAGCTTTGCTTGCCCAACATCATCATCATCATCATCATTATTATCATCAGCAGAGTCATGTGCATAAGCATCAACATCAACATCAATATCATTCTCAGTATTAACATCATAATGTTGCTAGGTGTTGAAAGATGTTTTGGGCCGCATAACATTTAAATGTTATGTGTTGCATGACTTTGCCATAAATGTTGAAACAAATTTCCTATATTTTAAGCATCTAGCTCTTGCTCAGGCTTATGTTGTTGCTATTGTTGTTGTTACTGTTGTTGTTAAAATTGCTATTAAAATACACGTATCATATGCATATGGTGCTGACTTTCAAATGTGGCCGCAGTTTTATTAAATGCTCTTACCGTAGCTAACCACAAATTGCAAATGCTGAATGTTTCACCTGGTTTGCAGGTGCTGCTGCTGCTGCCACTGCCAGCAGGTTGCCTGCAGCTTGAGGAGGCTGTGTGAAGGGGGAGTAGAGCAGTGGTAACCTTTTGTCTGCGCATGTTTTAATTAAATATTCCATTTGCCTAAGCCAAAACCGAAACCGAAACGAGCAGTTAGTTTCCGCTGCACTTGTATTGTGGGAGCAGCATATACTATATCTATCTCTCCGTCTCTCTCTCTCTCAGTATGTGTGTTTGCTGTATGTAATGTGGGTAGTGCATAAATTTTGCACTGGCAGTGGTCAAAATGGCAGTACCTGATACCTGTTCTATCCTGTCTAGTTCTTCCCCCTCCCCCACTACACTCCGCTGCTTGCCTAGACTCTCACAGCTGTATCCTGGCATGTTTGCATTAAGGATTATGTGTGACTGCTCACGGCCGCACAATTTGAAATTGTGCAGTGCATGAGTATGAGGCAAAGCAGTGGAAGTCACTGCTGCAGTTGTTGTAGTGGGCTGGGGGGGGTGGCACAACTGGTTGGCCAAGTCATTAACACATGCTCCCATGGCCATTGCTGTGGCTGTGGTTTGCCTTCTTTTTTTTTTTGGCTATATGATGCGTGCGTCCAGCTGCAATTGCGGTCAGACAACTTTAATAAAATTTAAAGTTAATGTAAATTGCAAAAACTGTTGTTGTTTTTTTGTCGCCATTGCCAAGCCATATCGATCATATTCAATTTCAATTAGCCATAAAATAACATTTTCTGCTCATTGTCACGTTTTCTTTTATTTTATTACATTTTCACGCAATGCTTTTATATTTCATTTCATTTTTTTGCTGTTGTTGTAATGCAAATGCGACCAATAATGAACCACAAACATTTTACAACTGAATAAATAATTTTGCACATTAATTGCACGTATTTATTTTAAGCCTTTAATTGCGCATACGCCACATTAGCCAGCAGCAAAAAGTAGTCAAAGCCCAAAAAAAAAAAAAAAATTGTTATGTTTATTTTTTGGGCAGAAAATTACATTAATTTTTATTTGAATTTGGCAAAATAATTAAATGCAATTTTGCAGTAAATTAAATTAAAATTAAAAATGAAATAAAATAAATAATATTAAATAAAATGTATTTAAAAAATATTTTAAATTTAAATTAATTTGCTAATTAATTGAATTATAATTCTAAAAAATGTTAAAAATCAAAAAAAATCAAAAAAAAATTAAATTAAAATTAAAAATGAAATAAAATAAATAATATTAAATAAAATGTATTTAAAATATATATTTTAAATTTAAATTAATTTGCTAATTAATTGAATTATAATTCTAAAAATGTTAAAAATCAAAAAAAATCAAAAAAAAAATTAAATTAAAATTAAAAATTAAATAAAATAAATAATATTAAATAAAATGTATTTAAAAAATATTTTAAATTTAAATTAATTTGATAATTAATTGAATTATAATTCTAAAAATGTTAAAAATCAAAAAAAAATCAAAAAAAAAATTAAATTAAAATTAAAAATCAAATAAAATAAATAATATTAAATAAAATGTATTTAAAAATATTTTAAATTTAAATTAATTTGCTAATTAATTGAAAATGTTAAAAATATTACAAAATAAATGTATAATAAATAATAATAAAAAATAAAATGCTCACAAATTGAGTTAGAAAATTGCCGCATGTTTTCGATAGATTAATTGGCAACGTTTTGATATAATTTCCGCTGTTGCACGTTTCAGCTATAAATCATTTTATAAATTTTTTATTTTTTTATGCTGAAATCCAAGACTTTCAACTTCCCCACATGCTCAATTTGTAGAATATAAAGAGAGTGAGTGAGAGAGCGAATGTCAAATCAAGTCGAAAGTCATATAATTAATGAAATGAAATCCTATTGCATTACAAATCATTAAAATTCAATAGAGGCAAACATAAATTTTGAGCACATTTAATTTGAAAAACTGTGCGGCATGCAACATAATTCACTTTACGCACAATTTTTTAATGAAAATGTCAAAAGAAAATGAAAACGAAAAAGCTAACGGCGAACAGCGAAGAATGAAAAGCGAAAAACTGGCAACAATAGCATAATGCAAATACGAGTAGCTGGGAGTCAACACTCAATGTTGATGATAATGGCGACTGGTGGCAGCCAACGGAAGCGGAAGTAATGCCAAATAAGAAAACGATGGCAATGGCAATGAGAATAAGAGTGAGAACTGCTGCCTGCTAGCTACTAGAAGTTTGAAAAGCAACAAAAGAAATGAACAAGGCGCCAACACATAATAATGCCATCATCAATGCCAAACAAGAAACGGAAAATGGAAATGGAAAACGGAGAATGGCGAATGGTGAGCAACGAACGGCAAAACTCAATGCAAAGTATCGACAATAGAGATATTGGAAGAAGCTGCTAGCATGATAGAGACAGAGACAGAGAGAGAGAGAGAGTGAGAGGAAGAGAGACGTGTACGAACAACAAATGATGGAAGATGCTTTAAATTAACAAGCAAATGCAAATAAGCCGAGCGCGGCAGGCAAAAAAAAAAAAAGGGAAATAAATTAGATAAAGGCAAAAGGCAACAACGCAGAACAACGCACAGGACAACGCCGCGAGCCGCAGCACGCGCAGGATTATTATAACAGGACAGCAGTAGTAGCAGCAAACAACAACAACAACAATAGCAGCAGCAAAAGCAGCATTGGTAACAATAAGCAGCAGCAGCAGCATAGAAAAAAAGGACAACGCACCCTGCGGCCAAAAAGGAAATACACATACACAAAAACAAACACACACACACACAAACATATAGAAAAGAATCGTATTTCTTTTGTATTGAAAGCTAAAGATTTTGCTGGTTCGTTAAATATATAGCAAAAGCCATTTGGGATATGCGCTGCGGCTGTTGATACTCTAAGCATGTCTAAGGATGCTACGAATGCCAAGCTAAATGTCAATAAGTTAAGTGGGCATGGTCACATTAAACGTTCTCTATCTCTTTCACTCTATGTATCTGTGTGTGTGTGTGACTTGCATACCAAAGCATGGACAAGAATCTATGGTCAGAGAGCATTAAACTTTGACTTATAAATATGATTAAAACATATTTTCAAGGCGTTGCCACCACAAAAAAAAAGAAGAAAAACTCTCTTGATAAATGTGCAAAGTTTTTTTTGGCTTGGCTTAAAGCTCAGCAGGCAGTTAGTACACTGCGACAAAAAAAAAAAACGAACAGATTTCGATATAAATCCAATTTAGTAGCTACCATAAAAGTGGCAGCAATTCCAACGCTCACACCCAGCTCTCTCTCTCTCTTTCTCTCTTTCAACTATTTGCATGATAAAAATCTTTCATCAAGTGAAGCGCCAAAACAATCTCAGTCGCTGTAGCTGATGCTGTAGCTGTAGCAGTCACAGTCTCAGCTTCTCAGTTTCTCATCTCTTTTGCTGCTTCACTTCCTGCTACGTTCATGATTTCTGCATAATTCGACGATTGCAGCTCGAAGCGTCGGCTTTGGCCTTTGTGTGGTAAACACCTAAAGTAGTAAACTGGGATTTAAGCACACATACACACAGAGAGAGAAACACATACATATGTAGAGAGAGGGAGAGAGAGAGAGAGATAGAGAAACTCTACACCTACGTGTCTATAAAAATTTTACGTCGTTCACATCGGCAAGGACAAAAAACTTTTTTGCTTGGTCTGCCAATGGCAAAGAATGCTTGCCAAGGCAATGTGGAAGTGCTGCAGGAGATTGGGGAAAACAACGTTATACTACTACAGGATATGCCTTTTATTGCTGTGCGAGCATGGGAAATTCTGATGCCTGAATACATACATAAATTCTTGGTTATATTCAAGTAAAAACCCAATAGGGACATTACGCCGCCAGTACGTTGCGTCCCTATTATGCTTCTTGTATAAGCGAGCAGAATCTATAGAATATGTAAAATACTTTTGAGAAAGATTAAAATTTTTGCAATTTTAATACGCCACAGGTAGGCAGAGAAACGCTTGGGGGGGAGGGTGTAGGCGGCAGGGTCCTGCCCCTTAGATTGGCAAGCAGCATAAGTAAAGTATGTTTGCCTGGCAGGACACACATCGAAAGTATAGAATACATAGAATACAGAGTACAGAGGACGCTAAAGGACATGTGCATGTGTATACTTGAGTTTTGCTAGCATAAAACTTGCAGACAAAGTCGCTGAGCAAACAACAAAAAATTTCAAAAGTTCCTTCTGAAAAGTGGCAGGCATCATCTTCTTCATCTTCTACTAGTTTATAAAGTTGCGACAATTCTATTTTTTATTTTTATTTTTTTTTTATTTTTCGTTTGTTTTGTTTGTTTGTTTCATGTTTGCTCTGTAATTGTTTTTATTTTCCGTAAAGTTGTATAAGCAGCTGTGTTTATGGCCCAAAACTCTTAAGTATGTAAAAGAAGAAAAAAAAATTGTCTTTAGCTACTTAGATAACTTGGCAACATAAAATTGACTTGATTTTCTTTTCATATTTGCTTTTAAGTTAGTCAAGGCAATTAAATTAAATAATACATATTAAATTAACAAATATTTAAATTGCATAAATAAACTTGATTAAAAAATAAATACAAATATAAATATTAAATATTATAAATATTATTATTAAAAAATATAAATATTAAAATAAACAAGTAGGGAAGGCTACAGTCGGGTGCACCCGACAGTAAAATATCCTGTATCCTTGAATAAAATGTAACTATTCTTATGTTATGTACCGAAAAAAAATTCGGATCTTTTGTTAAATCAGTGCATGTAGAATAGTGAAATTGCTTATGACTTAAATTTTAATTTCTTAGTAAAATATTTGCGTAAAATGATAGAAAAAGAAACCGTAAGAAAACAGATCACAGCTGCAAAGTACACAATATCAAGAAAGTACTTTGACAATGAAAAGATACAACATTTTTTCACTTTATGCGTTTATATATGTAGTTGTGGCATTGTTTTGGTTTTCTTGTTTTTAATCATTATTTAAAAATATAAATTAAATAAAAAAATATATATACATATATTTATAAATATATGAAATTAAATTAAGTCTAATTTTAATAAATTAATTTCTCTCTTTTAATTTCAATTTTAAACATACTTAATTTTTTTGCTAATTGAAATAAATTATGAGCCATTGTAAATTGTACTATTCATTACGCTCTTGCTCTTTACTCATTCTAGTAAGATTCTCCGTTATTTCTAATTCAATGTTAAGAAAGGTAATGATTTACACATGTGTACATACATACATACATGTATGTATGCATGTGTATACAATAATATAATATACAGTGAAAACAATGACTAAAGCATAGAAAAAGAAACTACCGTTGCAACAGATTTTTCGCTAAGCAGCAAAAGGTACACTGTGACAAGAATATATTTTGACAATGAAATTTTTATAATATTAATAATTTAAAAAAACATAAGACTTACAGATTGCATTTACATATTTTTCATTTCTCTTTTAATTTCAATTTAATATATGTATGCTAAAAAATGTTTAAAGGTGCTGGTTAAATAAATTGTCAACCACTGTGTCTAAATTGACATTGACTTTGACTCTTTCACACGCACTAATCTGCTCGTTGCGTGCCCTAGCTCTCCACTCTTTTCTCCTTATTCATTCTCAATTATAAAACAATGTGTGATTTGCACTCTTCCACCCCATCCCATTATGAACAACAAATTTGACCGTTTGAAGTTGTCTACAAACATACATATGTACATATTCACTCTCATAAATATATATGTATGTACATACATATGCATACAAATTTTAAGAAATAGTGCGAGTGCTTTGCACTCGCCTTGTTCACACTTGCTGTCCTATTCTCTTTCGTGCACGTGTGTTATGTATTCGCTTTTGGATCAGTATTCTCCCATCCTCTTCTTCCCTCATCCACAAGCTTGCGCTTTTTACTTGCAGTAAGTCTGCACACAGTGATACATTTACATGTGTATGTGTGCGAGTTTGCATATGTATGTACACATAGACAGCTCTTGATGACGCATGCTTGCCCACGCTAAGTTAACGTATATTTTGTGAAAATTAATTGTTTAATAACTTTCTTGTTTCTTAATCAATCGATACCATTTTTTCAATCAATACCGGCTGCTTCCAAATAAAGCCTAGCTTTAACTTATGAGAATCGAGGAGGAAGGCACTTCCCAATTTAAAATAACTGCCAGTAAATAAATTTATTTAATATAACTGAAATATCATAGGAATCACACTCACTTCACTGTTTGCCGGCTGCTTCATACTAAAGCCTAGCTTTAACTTATGAGAATCGAGGAGGAAGGCACTTCCAATTTAAAATAACTGCCAGTAAATAAATTTTAACTGAAATATCATAGGAATCACACTCACTTCACTGTTTGCCGGCTGCTTCCAAATGAAGCCTAGCTTTAACTTATGAGAATCGAGGAGGAAGGCACTTCCAATTTAAAATAACTGCCAGTAAATAAATTTTAACTGAAATATCATAGGAATCAAACTCACTTCACTGTTTGCCTGCTGCTTCATACGAAAGCCTAGCTTTAACTTATGAGAATCGAGGAGGAAGGCACTTCCAATTTAAAATAACTGCCAGTAAATAAATTTTAACTGAAATATCATAGGAATCACACTCACTTCACTGTTTGCCGGCTGCTTCCAAATGAAGCCTAGCTTTAACTTATGAGAATCGAGGAGGAAGGCACTTCCAATTTAAAATAACTGCCAGTAAATAAATTTTAACTGAAATATCATAGGAATCACACTCACTTCACTGTTTGCCGGCTGCTTCCAAATGAAGCCTAGCTTTAACTTATGAGAATCGAGGAGGAAGGCACTTCCAATTTAAAATAACTGCCAGTAAATAAATTTTAACTGAAATATCATAGGAATCACACTCACTTCACTGTTTACATTTTCTTATTTTTTTTCTATATAGAAAATCACGCTTTTGCTTAATTAAACAGCATCAATTTTGTGCTTTTGCTTCGTGTTTTTTTTTTTTGTTTTATTTTGCTTTTCACTTTTTGCTCTTTGCATTCATTAGCAGCACATTTCAGTTGCTTTTCACATTTCTGAGATACTGTTTTATATTGATGCTTAAATGTTCCCTTCCAAATTACAAGTCTCTAGTGCTTATAGAAGCTGAGATAAGAAACGGGGCGTGGCATCCAAAGTTTGAAATAAACTCGATCGAATTATGCTATATGGGAACCTACATACCAAATTTGGTTTCTCTAGCTCTTATAGTTTAGAAGTTCTTTGCGTTCAAACAGACAGACGGACAGACAGACAGACGGACAGACAGACGGACATGGCCAAATCGACTCGGCTATTGATCCTGAGTCAGAATACACGCCTCCTTCTGCCCGTTACGCACATTTGCACAAACTTAATATACCCTTTTTTTACCCATTTTCAATGGGTACAGGGTATAAAAATGTACCAAAAATTATTAAAAATATTTTATACTATTATTTAATATAAATATTTAAAAATAAAAATATATTTTAAAAATATTTAAATTTATTTAAAAAATATCTAAAATATAAATTTGAAACTATTCATTAATATAAATATTAAAATTTAAGTTATAAGTTAATGACTGATAAGTTTTTCCTCAATTTATTCTTAGAATTCTCAATCAGTGTAAGCTTATAATTATTTCAATAAATTATAAAATAAAATACAAAAAAAAATAAAATATTTTAGAAATAATAAATAATTACATAAATTATAAATAATTAATTAAATTATAAAAATTAAAAAAAAAATTAAATAAATTATACAAAATAAAATAAAATGTTAAAAATGTAAATTCAATTATTTTATATTAAAAAAATAATAATTTATATTTTCTTTTATGAATTTTTATTTATTTTCTAAAACTTTTAAAGGTTTTTTTTGTTTTTTAAATATTTGAAAAATTCCTTTAAACTTTCTCCCCAAAATTTTTCTTTCAACTTTCCACTTTCTAATTTTCCTTTTAATTTTTGAGCATGCTTTGCCTTAAATCATTCTTAGCCTACTAAACTCATTGGTCACGCTGCCCAAATTGAACTTTTCTTCTCGCTCTCTCTTTTCTCTCTCTCTCTCTTTCCTCTGACTCTCTCTCTGTCTCATATCTCTAAACTTAGCCGTTGTCCTGCGTTTTAAAGCCGCTTAGGTTCATGAATCCGCTTTCAACGAAGCGTCCGCTTATTAAGCAACCCGCGCGCACCTTGAGACTTTTGTTGCCCCTGAAACGAAACGGTACGAAATTGGTTGCCTAGCATATGACCAGCAAAAGGTGGCCAAAAAAAAAGAAGACGTTAGGGCTGCCACACACACACACACACACAGGCACACATATAAAAGAAATGTCTGAACGTCCCGCTCCATAGAGTTGTTGCCCCAGCCTAGACTTGGCATTTAAGATAAATGATCGCCTGCCAACAATGCACAAAGAAGAGTCACAAAAAGTTTGGTCACGTTTGTGCTATTTGGCGGCTGAGGCATATGCTCCATGGGGGTAGCATGCTCGACGACTCAGAGAAAATGAGAAAGAGAGAGAGAGATATATATGAACTGTGGGGGTGAGGGTGGCAACGTCTTGGTTGCATTTACCTTGCCCACAAAATTTTAATATCATAGCGGCTGTAGGTGGAGTTTAAAATTCAAGACACATGCAGCAGCTTAAACGTTTTAGAAATCTATTTTTCAAATGCCATAGCATGGCAAGGGAACAAAAGGGGGGGGGGGAGAGTGAAGCATAGAGTAGAGTATATAATAATGGTTGCATGAAGTTTGAGGCAAGTCACATGTGTGCGTTGAAATTGCCAAACGTTGCGCGTATTTAATTGAAACGTCTGAAAGTGGAAAAGACAAAGCGAGAAATGGCTAAAAGAGGAAATAGAAAATAGAAAATGGCAAATGGCAAATACGAGAAACAGGTGAAAGTGTTGTTAGCAGACGTATTTTTTCTCTCTTTTTTCTTCTTTTGCAGAACAAATAATTTTCACTAGTTTTTTTTGTTGTTTTGTTTTTTTATTGCACGCTTAAAAAAGGAAAAATGATAGCAAATAAAGGCCAATGGTAAATAGAAGCGAGCATAGAATATATAATTCTATTTTTATATTCGATATAAATTGTAATCTATCAAGTGCTTGCTGTGCACTCTGTAAACGTCGACAATGTCGATATAATATTAATGTATGTCGTATTATTGTATGTTCAACCCATTGCATATGTTTCAATTGTTTATAAAATTGTTCATAGCTTAATTTAAACATTAATTCATAAATTTCAATTAATATTGAACGTGGCAATTGTGTATCCATGCTACATATAATACTTGCATCTAAATTTGGTAATTGTAATTCTTCAATCATTATTTCATATGCGATCAGTGTATCAATTTTTTTCATACGTTGCAAACGTTCTAATATCTGTCGCAATGTTGTTTCATGTATTATTGGTAATATGCCAGACATATAATGCAATTCATGCAATGCTTTATCATAGCTGCCACGACAAATGTTAAGCACAATTGTATCGGCAACTCGACGCTGTGCTGCTGTTAATGTTTGCTCTTCCAGGTTGCACTTAGAGTTGATGTTGCTGTTGTTGTTGCTGTGTATCTGTGACTTGATTGTGGCATTCAATAGTTGTTCCATGTTTAAGGCTTTACGGCGTATAATGTTTTCTTTGTATGCAGCATATGTAGCGTATTTTCTTGTATTTCTCTGTGCGTGTGTGCGTGTGTGTGTGTGTGAGTTTGTGTGTTTGTATTTCTTTTTTTTTTTATTGAATTTACTAAATTATTATTTTTATATATACATATATATATATGTTTGCTGTGTTACCTACTGTGTTTTCAAGTTTAAAGTAAATCCTTGCGCTGCTGCTGCTGCTGCTACTGCTGCTGGCAACGTGAGCAACGTAAATCGAGACACATATGGCAAACATGACAAGTGGCTACAGCAAACGTCTGTGCGACGCCCAATTCAAATGGAAATCAAAGTGAAGCGTTCATGAGTTAAACACTCCAAGTTTCAGTTACAGCTCACAGCTTTACCAGCTGCTAGCTACCAGCTTCAATTGCCAGTTTGAAGTCATGGCTACAGTTACAGTTGCAGCACTGTGACAAAGTCGCTGCCAGTTGTGAGCACTTGTGGTTTACGACCTGAACAACCGGGCAATATAAAATCACAGACACACACACATACATACAGCATCAACTTCAAGTATTTTGCCTCTGCTGCTGATGATGGTGGCACAAACGTATAAAATGGCGTAGCATAGCGTAGCATTTCCGCTCAACAAATTTATTATTCTCATCTAGATGAGTTCATTATTTTGCAGCGGCTGCCAAGCCAATGTCAATGTGAATACGAATACGACTGCGAATACGAATACGAATGTCGTATGAATCTTGCTTGCTTGAAATGTCGAATGCGAAAACAATTTAATTTTATTGTTTTTCACATAAATATTTTTTCGCTTTTTTTTACCATCTCCGCCGGAATTATGCATTGTTTTTCATTGGCATAAAAATAGCAGAAACAAAAAAAAAAAAAAAACAAAGAAGAAGTAAAAGTTTTCCATATATGAAATCTGAGACAACTCGAACATATGTGGGCGGCATAAAAACTTTTGGGTGTTGCCACAGGAAGCGAAAGAGAAAGAGAGAGAGAGAAAGAGAGAGGGCGAATTGTGCCCCCCACACACACACACAAACAATGTTGGCAACACAATGCTGGCCATATAATTGAGTCACGTTTGGCCTGGGATTACATGCGCTTCTCTGTAAAATATTCAGATTTATGCCGCGATGTCGATTCATATATACGAAAAAAAAAATATATATAAACAAATTGCTGTAGCGCGTTGCTATGAGCTGCGAGTATGTTGCGTGTGTGTTGCATGTGTTGCGCGTATGTGTTGTGATTTATGTAACAAATATTTGTTGCTTGCATATATGCGTATATTAGCAATGGATATCAGCAGGATCATGAGCATAAGGACAACAGACAACAGGAGTTGGAAAACGCATTAAGCGAAAACCTGATACAACTGCAAATTATGTTTGAGCTGCTGTAAAAACTATTGATGAAAACTGCAAGCTGAATTTTCTATATAAAAAATTTTTAAACAGAATTTTTATGGCAAGAAAAAACTAAAAAAAAAAAAAAAATTGTAGATAAAAAATATAGATAGAAAATTTATTTTAAAATAAATTTAGCAATTTTAAATGTATAAAAACAAATATAAAAAAAATATATAGAAAAATTTATAGAAAAAATATATAGAAAATTTCCATAGATTTGAGCTGCTGTCAAAACTATCGATGAAAAACAAATTTTAAACAGAATTTTTATGGCAAGAAAAAACTAAAAAAAAAAAAAATGGTTAATAAAAAATATAGATAGAAAATTTGTTTTAAAATAAATTTAGCAACTTTAAAAATGTATAAAAAATATGTAAAAAAAAAATATATAGAAAAATTTATAGAAAAAATATATAGAAAAATTTATAGAAAAAATATATAGAAAATTTCCATAGATTTTTATAGTAACTTTAAAGAAAAAAAACACAAATAAAAACAACAACAAAAAAATGTTGCATGCAATTTATTTAGATATCAATTACACAAAATTAATGCAGACTGCAGCTTTGACTTTGTCTATGGCATAGGCAAAATTTTCTAATTAATTAGTATCCGCTTACAGTTGAACTTTTTCTATATAAATAATTAATATTGCTGCATTAAAAAATAAAATGAAAATATGAAACTTAAATGAAAGCTGCATATAGTTCATTTTTTTTTTAGCTGTTTCCTTGAAGCGTAAATCTATTGATTATGCATAATTTAAAGTGCACTGAGAGATGATATCACGGCAAGCGTTAAGACCACAAATAAACCAATTTTGTACGTTGTTATTAAAGCAATATGCAATATGCTTTACCCTCATTGAGTCTACGTGCTTATAATGCCAATAACCTGACAACTTCACACAAGCTTTTCCCAATCTCCTCACTTCTCATCGAACGTCAGACTGACAAACATGCAATCGTCAATAAACAGAAACTAATACACATGACAGAGACAGACATAGAGACAGAGACAGACATACAAATAGCAAGCAACAAGAATCAAAATTCGTGTTGGCATTTGAGGTTCAATGTACATTCATCTTTACTGCTGTTGCTATTTCTATTCCCATACCCATACCCATACCCATTCTCCCATAGCAATTCCTTTTGCTGTTTGCAGGCAAACAAAATTTAATTTATCTGTATCAGTTCCACTTGCCCTAAAAGTCAGTTGACAGCACACTCTCCATAGTCCATGTTCATAGTCGTAGCTCTATGATACTGACGCCTCAGTCTGAGCATGCCATTGGCACAGCTGTAGAAACACATGTTCCAACAAATTCATCTGCCATGTCACAATGCGCAACGGTATGCAGAAATGTTTTTTCTTTCTTTCTTTTTTTTTTCACCCTCACATGGCTATCATCGACATGGATATAGATATGGTATACGGGGGGTGGGGGCAGCAAATTTACTAGTTTTGCTCAGCCTGTAGACTGACGACTGCACGTGACAAGACTCAACGAAAAGTGAAACTTTCTGTGTAAATATTTTTCAGGCAAACAATAATTTTTGCAGTTTTGGAGCAAGGCATAAGCTTTAAATATAGGGGGAGGAATATTAGAGGAACTGTTAAGCCCTGCTCCAATTCTTGTTTAGCTACAGCTTTAAGTTACAAAAACATAGCAATGCCTGGTCGACATCCCTTTCATACTTCCCTCCAGAAAGTTGTAAGTGTCATTAATCAAATGGTGCCCAATAATTTCGTCAGCGCGTCAGCGAGTGCCAACCCTTTCTAGTCAGTGGCATCCTTTATCCTATATCCCTTTTTTTGTCGACTTTTTCGACTCTTTCAGCTTGTTAGGCAGCCATTTTTGAAATATGAACTTTTTGAGTTGTTGCTGTTGCTGTTGCTGCTGTTGCCGTAACACTGATGAATGCCGGCAGTCATTAATAAATTAGGGGTTAAAATGCCATAAAACAGCGGGAGCAGTACGAAAAGATGTTTATTTAATTGAAAGTGAAACGAGAGCAACGAGCACGAGCACAAAAAAAAACAGATTTGTTTAACTCAATTAAATTCGAGGTTGGCGGTTAAAGACTTTGATTTTACGATCTCAGCACTTGCTGTCAACATCAAATTTCATTTCATTATAATTTTAGTTTTCAACAATTAAAATATAACAACAACAATATTAAAATTAATAATTATTTAGTTTTCAAGTTCTTTAAATGGAAGCATATAAAAATTTAGACACTTGGTATAAAGGATACTGCCATGCACCCGGCATTCCTGTCGAAGAGGAAAGTGAAATATTTGAAATTAGTGAATCTATAGAAGATGCTGAAGAGGAACCAGATTTAGATTTAGCCTATGATGAATTAGAATCCATTAAACAACGTTTAAAATTATTACGTTCCAAATTATTGATAACAGCAGTAAATCCCTGTGAAATGATCTTTCCAAATGATCCAGCTGAAGAAATAAATATGCAACCAAAACAACTTATATTTGTGCAACTTAATCGCAACAATTGTGTTTTACGTTGTCAGCTACGTAAAATGGTGCAACATTTGCATGATAAACGTTCAGAAATTAAAGTTTTAGAATCAATGCGTTGTCAGCTACATGAACAACTACAGAAATCAGCAAATGAATTACAAAAATTAATTGACTTTAAGCAAGTGATAATTGATCATTTTGGTATTTGTATTGAACGCAATGAACAGATAAAAACAACAAAAATTGATAAAATGGATTTTGCACATTGTGTGAAAACATCAATGGAAAAGCATCAACATCGTATGGCAGAATTTCATTGTCATAAAGAATTAAAAAAGGCAATTTCATTGGAATTGTTTTATTTAAAAATATTTATGTTTTCATTGTTGACCAGTATGATGGAAGATTGGAGTCTATGCAAGTGTCATGTTGGGTAAGTAAACTTCAGATAGAGTTTACTAAATTTTTTTTTATTATATTTTATATATATATATATATTTTTTTTTTTTTTTTTAGTAAACATTGCAGATGTCTGGTACCATTGAAATTTAAAGCTACTCGCTATTAAAAGAGTTTTAACAAAATTCATTTAATTTTTTTTTTTATTTTTTTTTGTTTTTTTCTTTTGTTTTTCATTTTCATTTTATTGGAGTTTTTATTTTGTTTGTTAGCCTTCTTTCTAATTGCTTCTGAAATGTCGCTCAATTAAGATTATTGGCGCTTGGCGGCATTTATAGCACTTTTGTGGCCCATTCGCCTCTGCTTGGCCCGCATTGCGTCGTAATAATTAGAAAATTTTAACTCTGCTCTGGAAAATTGCCTTAGATTAATGACGTGCGCTTTTATTTGTGCGCGCATTAAAGTTACTATACTACAATATCATAGCAAGTCCAATATTGTCCCCCTTTACTCCAATGCTTGGGATGCCTGGCTGTTGGCAACGAATTCTAATCCGACTTTGGATGCCACACACAAATGTATACATTCCCACCAGGATAAGACGCTTCAGCTAAATACGAAATGGCATCAGATAAAAACAAAGCAGATTTGTTTCTCTCTCTCTCTCTCTCTTTCACTCTCTCACATACACTTTTTCATTTGTCTTTACGCCACAACGAAAAAAATACCCTGAAAAAAAAGAGAAGAAAACAAGCAACGGAAGCTCAGTAGAAACGCTTGACACACAAGCCATGGAGCTGAGCTGAGCTGACAGCCCGTGGCTAAGCAGCAGCCAAAGGCAATAGCGGCTCCACGTCGCCACATACACACACACACACACGTACAGATTCACATCCATATCGACATCTACATCTGGCATTATTCCTCTCCCGCCTTTTGGAGCCTTTTTTCGAAATGCGTAAAAACTCAATTGCTGCGCATTGACAGACAAACAAAACTATGTATAGAGATCGAGCTAGAGTTCGAGTTGGAGTTGGAGTTTGAATTGGAGTTTTGGTTTGGGTTTCTCCTTTTGTTCCTGGTTTACAGTCACAGTCCTTGCTCCTCGGGCCAGGACTACATGGGTTAAATGCGCCTCAGTCGTTGTGTTAAGTGAGATAGCGGCAAAAACGGCTAAAACGAATTTATTGGAGTCATGTGCTGATAAGCGTTCGCCTCAATGCTATGCCAAATTACAATGTTACATGAAAATCACGAAACAGCACCAAAAAAAAAAACCGGAAGCACAACGAAGTGTTAGATACTCTAGGCTTACCTGAATTACAATTGTTAAATTAATAAACAAAATTTAAATAAACAAAAAATAAAATATTTCTTGCATAATTTATAGTCTTAATTTTATTCCAAAATTATAAATAAAATATAAAATATTGCAATTGTATTTATTTTTATTATAAAAATATTTACAGAAAATTATTAAATTATATGTTTTTTTTTGTGTATTTTTTCAATATTTATTTCTGATTTAATTTTGTAATATATTTTTCAATATTTATTTTTTGAATATTTTTTTGTTATATAAATATTTTATATTTATATAAATATTTGTAATTAGTTTTTTTTACTAATTATTTTCCAAAAATTTATTTTATTTTATATTTTATATTTATATTTTATATTTATATTTTATTTTTATTTTATATTTTATTTTTTATTTTATTTTTTTAATATCCCTTTTTCATTATTCCAATTTAGCTAATTTAAATACAAATTAATACTGTCTCGGATATTTATATAAATGCAATGTTATTTTATTCCCATTCTCTGAGAAATCCTTGAATTATAGCAATCAACAAACAACTCAATAAGCTGTGTGAGGGAAACGTCCTTTAAATGGCTGAACATAAATTA